>RPOG01002540.1:0-89903 GCA_008086565.1 Thalassoma bifasciatum
GTGCCAAGCACTCTGACGAAGTTATTACTTGCATTTACATATGAAAGTGTTGGATAGACACACATTTTTAATCAGTTAAGCTTTTTGAATACATTTCCCATGTGTTTGATTAATGTTTTCATCTGTGATTTATAGTTTCAGTTTGAATCATTTAATCATTCCAGCCTCTTGTCTACATTTCCAGGCGTGCCAGCTGCCCTTGTTCTCCTATATTGTGGAGCGTCTGTGTGCCTGCTGTTACGAGCAGGCCTGGTATGCCAAGCTTGGTGGTGTTGTGTCCATCAAGTTCCTAATGGAGAGACTGCCTCTGATCTGGGTGCTGCAGAACCAGCTCACATTCCTCAAGGCCCTGCTCTTTGTCATGATGGACCTCACAGGAGAGGTGAGATGACATTTTTAATCAAGAAAGACTCATTTTAAAAGGAAAAATAACAGGCGGCTGCTTGCGTGAGGTTTCACAAAGCTTGCAGCAGGTGAAATGCAACAACTTGCAACTCTGTGTTGATTTTTTTCCCCCAAAGGTCTCGAATGGAGCGGTCGCCATGGCGAAGACGACCCTGGAGCAGCTGCTTGTGCGCTGTGCGACACCGCTGAAAGATGAAGAAAAGACAGAGGAGCTGCTGGCCGCGCAGGACAAGTCTTTCCACATGGTCACGCACGACCTGGTCCGAGAGGTCACCTCCCCGAACTCAACCGTCAGGAAGCAGGCCATGCACTCTCTGCAGGTGCTGGCTCAGGTCACTGGCAAGAGTGTGACTGTCATCATGGAGCCACACAAAGAGGTAAGACAAAGGAAAGAAAAGTCTGAAACTTTGGGACATGCTTAAAGGGACTCTGAGGAGTTTCTTAGTGATCTTGAAAAAGTCTCATAACTAGATGTATGCCTGATCATAACCCACAACTTAAAACAAGATTATTGGCACTAAAATAACTTATTTCTAAAAGCTATTTCTGGATTGAAGTCAGTATAACAAAACCACGCCGGCTTAAAAAATTCAGCAGTGTGAAGAGAGATCATTTTTTCTCTTCTGAAAATGATTATTGAGTAGAAATAGTGGATATTGGAGCTGGACCTTCTGACAAAAAAAGGGACAGAAGAGCAGAAGAAAGCTAAATAGGAGTGATGATTACAGGCTAAAAACTAAAACACATGCTGAAGGCTAAAGGCAGGGTTATGCTGAAAAAAGACACCCGAGAGAACGCGAATGACTTTGATACTTTTTTTCAATTCGCGGTGCATCTAATGGAGTCCATTCCCAAGCTTTGAGGGGCAGTGTATTGCAAACACAAGTCAACCAGAGCACTGAACCATCTAGTAGTCACAAATTTTCAGAGGTGTGCAATGCGAAACTTGTAAAAGGGATCGTGCGAGGGAGTGTCCACCCAAAGTCACACAGACCTCATGAATGCTTCAAGCAGAAACCAGGTTTAAAACACAAACTAAAGGCTATAACACTGGTTTAAGGTCGAAACAGGTCCTAAAGCATTAGACATGAGCTAAAGGCTAAAACGGGCTAAGCTGTTTGCAATGATGGTAATTCCAACCCACATGCAGCAGTTTATCAATAAATGAAAGAGCCAGGTTACGTTTGCTCTGCTTGGTGAGGTTGGAGTTGGTAGATGAACATTGGTAGGGCATAACCAGGATTCACTAACGTTACAGACATGTCTCAGAGCACTGGGCTGTGAGTAACGTTATATATAGCCAGCTACTCAACTATGCTACAAATGACAAAATGTCCTAGTTGACATGTTTCAAACAACAGTGGTCACTGACAAACACATTACCTTGTTTCTTTTTTTGGGGTAAAAAGTTGCCTTGAACCAAAAGTAGTGTTTAATTCCATTCACTTTTCAGAACAATTACACAAGTCATGTCATCACAACGGTTTGTGCTAACGTCAAAGATCCTTTGCAACCCCCTTTGAATGGATTCCCCTCACAGTGACTTTGACTTCCAAACAAGAGAAAACTGAACTGTCCTTCAGCTTGAATCTTTGCAAATTTTGATTCCCAACAATTTTCTTTCGCAGGTGTTGCAAGACATGGTTCCACCAAAGAAACATCTGCTCCGCCACCAGCCTGCTAACGCCCAGATCGGCCTGATGGAGGGGAACACTTTCTGCACCACCCTGCAGCCCCGCCTCTTTACGATGGATCTTAATGTCATGGAGCACAAGGTTTTCTACACAGAGGTACGGCGTATGTGAAAGGCAGTGGATTACTTTGAATTTGCTGTTTCAGTGTCAGATCTGTTTAAGCTTTTGTGGATTTCTACTCAAAAAAATAATTCATTTTAAGCACTTCTTTTTGACAATCCCATTATCCTGTCTAAGTAAATATCCGTCCTCTACTAACATTGTGTATATTTCCAAATGAAAGACAGAACATCTCCATTATTTCCCTTCAACATTGACCTGTTGTACCAATCGAATCTTTGATGTCACACTGTTTATGTTTCTTTCTTTGGCACTTGTAGCTGCTGAACCTTTGTGAGGCTGAGGATGCTGCTCTGATGAAGCTGCCCTGTTACAAAAGCCTTCCATCTCTGGTTCCCCTTCGCATCGCTGCTCTCAGTGAGTGGGGCCTCCTGAACTACATACATTTGTGCTGATTATTCTTCTATAATCTCATGGTCTACACTCTGTCACTGCAGCACAAACTGTCATGACTGTTCTTTATACCATATTTTCTTTCATTTGAAAGACAGCTAAATGGTCTAACTTGATGTTTGGGTTTTTTTTTTTCATAGATTTTATTTGATGTTCCCTGTCAGAAAAGATGTGCTGAATGTATCTGATGTTCTCTCTTCTGCTCAGACGCGCTGGCAGCCTGTAATTACCTTCCACAGTCCAGAGAGAAGATCATTGCTGCGCTGTTTAAAGCCCTCAACTCCACCAACAATGAGCTGCAGGAAGCAGGAGAGGCGTGTATGAGGAAGGTCAGTGCAACAGGTCCCTTTGCTATCAGATGCTTCGGAGAGAGTGAAATAGATGTGCTTGAAAAACAAACCACATCACAGGAGGACGACCAGCTCTTTCCTTTTCCTTGCATTCTAACTAGGGCTGGGCAATTAATCACAAATGAGATTTAATTGCAATATGTCCTGTTGCAATATTCTAATCGCAGACAGTGCAGTATTTCTATCACCTGAAATGTGTTAAAATATCAGATACAGTTTCTGTAGAAGATGTTTTCTGCTTTACACAAGAGTTACCCAACCCTGCTCAACCAATAGCTAGAGACTGGCTGTTAAAAACTATCTTAACAGAAGAAACAATCTAAGTGGTAAAAAGAGGCTAAAGCAGCAAAAAGTAGCAAAAAACTTAGTGTGAGGTGGTAAACATTGCCAAAAAGCAACCAAAATTGACATTTAAATAGGGATAAAACCTGGAAATACTCAAAAAATGGGCATAAGGTGACAAAAAAAGAGAGAGAAGTGACTAACATGGCCCGAAAGCAACAAAAATTTGCAAGGAAAAGAGGAGTGAACCTATAAACTAGTGGGACGAAGTAAAAAAAAAAGGTTGCAAGGGTCGAAAAATGATTGGAAAGTGACTAAAATGGCCGAAAGCAGAAAAAAATTGTAAGGTAATAGGGAGTAAACCCTGGAAACTTGTGAGAGGATGTAAAAAAAAAATGGCAAAAAAAGTGAAGTGTGACCAAAATGGCCAAATAGCAACAAAAATTGGCAAGAAAAAACTTGAAAACTTTTAAACAAATTCAGAAAGTAGGAGAAATGGTGAAAAAAAAGTGAATAAAAACAGTGGAAAGTGGTAGAAATTGCCACAGTCAACAAACATGGCAAGACAGTTTAAGTTGAACTTGGAAAATAGTCAGTTTATTGCAAAAAATGGTCCAGAAGTGGCAAAAAATTCCAGGGTAACAAAACTTGGCAGGAAAATTGTGAGTGAACCTGGAAAATAGTGAGAAGTTTTAAAGTAATGGTACAGAAATGGGAAAAAAAGAAGTGAAAAGTGTCAAAAATGGACAAAAAAGCAGTCACAAGTTGTAGTGGTAGTTGTTGTTGTGCTGTAATTAATGTAACTTTCCATGTCCTACAATGTGTTTGTTTAAAAACATAAGATTGGAACCTAGAAATAATTGAATAAAACAAATTGCAATCGGATAAGTTTTGCAAATCTTTCAGCCCTTATTTTAAGTCAAGCCTCTGCTTACTCTCAGATTGATTCTGAAGTCTTTCAAAGTTTCTACTCTTATTCCTCACTCTAACTGAATCCCCATTGAGAAAACCCCGGCCCTACAGACGTGACCTTTTATAAATCTGGATTAAAGACCGTGCCCTTAAGCTATGAAGCCAAAGATCAGAGTTGTGAATTTGTTGGCACCCTCTAATCCTTCTGAAAACACATTTTCTTCCCCCTTTGAAATTTCCCCTGATGCTTCTCGTTCTGTATTTACCTGCTTGTATCATGATCTCTGTCTCTTGTTTTACCTGTGTAAAGTCCAGTTTGTGATTCTTGTTTTTTCCTTTCCTCTTTGATCTTTATCATTCCTGACATTTGACTTAGAAGTCATTTCATTAACTCTCCCTCCAATCACTCCCCCTCCTGGTTATCTTCATGTGGACCTCCTCCTTCTTTATCACCCTCTCCCTGATCTTTCCTCCTTTATTCATCAAAGAATCCATGCCATCTCAGAATCCATCCGTCTACTCTTTGTCCCCTTTTCCCTCCCAGCTGCGTGTCCTTCATTTTCTTTCCTCACCACTGTCATTCCCTTTTGCTATCTTGTGATTTTTTTTTTTCCCTAAAGCCATTCCCTGCTCTCTCTCCATTCTTTCATCTCTGCCCTGCTAGCACTAATGAGCGTTGCCACGGCCCGGTCGATACAGGATGGAGTGTTTGTTCTCAGCTCTGAGAGGAAAATGAATGTGGCTGCCATGCATCATTCCCTCCTTTCTGTGCGAGAGTCGTGCGTCATCAGTGTGTGGTGTTGGCATGTGTGCTTGTTTATGGCTCATCCTGCCCTCATTTGTGTGGCCTTGCTGTCTTGATGAAGACACAAGGCAGAGACTGATACTGATATTTTTAGGTACTTAACCCTAAGGCCACCAGGCAGTAACTTTAGTGGTCCGAGTGCAGCTTTTGCAGGCCAAAGGTGCACACGTTTTTTATGGTACTACAATAAAGCTGAGCACTGACTTCTTAAACTGTGACCTCAATGAATAAAAAGACATTAATAATGAATATAAATGTTACATTAAAACAAAACAAGTCTAATTATTACAAAAGAAAATCGATATTACCAGATATATTAACATTTTTTATCATCTCTTTAAACAGTAAGGGATATTTCTCTCCTTTGTTTCAGTTCCTGGAAGGTGCGACCATCGAGGTGGACCAGATCCACACCCACATGCGCCCCCTCCTGATGATGCTGGGAGACTATAGAAGCCTGACGTTGAATGTGGTGAACCGCCTGACTTCTGTGACACGACTTTTCCCCAACTCCTTCAACGACAAGTTCTGCGATCAGATGATGGTGAGAAAACTTTCAACACCAGTAATGCTGTTTCTTTGGATCTAAACTACAGATTGTTGAAGAATGCACAAAATTATTACTTTAACCCTTAAGAACCTACCATAACAAGTCTACCAGAGCATAACACCGTTTTACAGGTTGTAGTGACATTTTTTGCATATCAACTTTTGCTGTACATCAATACAACTTTTTTATCCTAAATTTTAGTATAATCTACACACTTAAGTCCAAATGTACTACAAAACTGCTAATAAATGCATTAAGTTATGAAAAAGCTCACTACCCAGATTTTACATGCATGCGCTACACTGGGCTCTCAAGTCTCATATCTAGATATATGCCTTATTATAACCCACAACTTTAAATGAGATAATCGGCACCAAAATATATTATTTCTAAATGCTTTCTCTCAGCTTACCAGTTGGGTCATACAGGACTGGATTGATTTGCAGCATGTTCAAGTCCTCATGACAACAACAAAAGTTTGACAAAGTGTAGCAAGGAGAGGTGACGTCTGTGTTTTTCTCTGCTGCAAACAATTCCTTGGATTTATTTTGAATTAAAAGCTGGAGTTGGGCTGGCAAAAGAAAAAGGATAAAAGAGCAGAAGAAAGCTAAACAAGAGAGTTATAAAGCATGAGTTAAGGCTAAACATGGGAGCTAAAGGCTACAACACATGAGCTAAAAGCTACAACACAAGCTCAAGGTGAAAACACAAGCTACAGAAACATCTTACAAAGTTTGCTTGTTGTCACGTTTCAAACAACAGCATTATGTAGCTGTTGATGAATACATAACTTCGTCGTGTAGTATCCACCAAAAGAATTGTCCTGAACAAAGAAAAAAAAATGTGTTAAAAAGATGTGATCCCAATTCATTTTGCAAGACAAACATGTCTTGGTCGTCACAACACTAGGGAGTAAGTGCTCATGGGAAATGGAGTCTTAATTGCTAATGCTAGCTTTCCCAGAAAGTCTTCATGGCTTCTTTAAGGTTGATGTAAACACCTTTTTTTAAACAATGATAACGTCACTGCTAACATACTTTCATGAGTCTTTTATGTTGGCATTGCTGTGAACCAAAACATCCACCAGGGGGGGGGCAGCCCAGCATCAAGTTTATGACAATAATGAACTCAAAACAAACATGGCGACTGTTGCTAATGTACTTTTGCATGTAAAGAAAAACAGGGGCAGTAGTTGGTGTGGACGTTAAATACTTTGTGTTCCTCCTCAAAAAGTTCTGCCATTGTTATCCCTCTTCTTGTGTCACTAGAGCTATGTATCAGGTAGTAACAGCAACACTGCCCCCACGGTTTCTGGTGGTACTGCTCTTTTTTGCCTGTATCTGTAAGCTTTATGGAAACGTGCAGAAATTTGGATGAAATGAACGCGCAGAGTATGGACAGGGGGCGGCGTCTGTATCCGGATCTGTATTCAACACTGAGCATAAATAGGCCTTAAGGAGACATTCATGTCTAACGACTGCTCAAAGTAAAGGACAAGTGTCATAAAGTTCCTGATATTAAGTCATTAATTTCTTGGGTCTTTCCTCTGCCATGTGTTTCCAATTGGTTTCATACACAAATGCATCTTGCAGTCTCAAGTCTGTCTCTCCATCTCTCTCTTTCTCCCTACCAGCAACACCTGAGGAAGTGGATGGAGGTGGTTGTAATAACACACAAGGGGGGACAGCGCAGTGATGGCAGCGTAAGTACACAGCTCACACACTCCCATTCACACACCTCTCCGCTGTATCAAATCCAACACAAATGCGTAAGTTTCAGCCCTCAGAATGTGTTGGGATGTCTTTTTTTTCCGAACTCCGCTCCTGTAGTAACCTTATTTGAATATGATACAGTAGCAGCCACAGCCTGTGGGAGCAGGTCAATACAGCTGTCTGCTGGCACCTTTTATTGTTCACTCCATCTGTCCCGCTGAGCCCCACAGCGCTCTCTGAAGGGGCAGGGAAATTGCCCCTTAAACACACAAAAAGCCACAGTCACATGTAGCCAACACCTCTTCAATGTGGCCTCCTCCCTGATGAGTTGTGAGTGGCCATATTACAATCAATGATTAATTAGGTGCCAGGCAGGCGGTGGTGGGCCCTGAGCTGCGTCTCCTCATTATCTCCCCGACAGATAACCTTGTAAAGGCAAAGAAAAGGTGAGAGGAAGAGAAGGAGGCGGAGGAGAAGGGGGGGGCATTGCTTCTCCTACATAGGAATAATGCACATTTTTTCCTCCCTTCTCTTTGTGCGGTCTCATTCTGCTGTATCTCAAATTGGTGTGCTTAATTAGATGCAAATTGGCCCTTTGTCTTTCCTTTTCTATCAAGCTCGTGGTCTTTGTGGGGGCTGACAGCGAGAGTGGTGGTGACAGTGAAAGACAGGGTCAGGGGGTCAGGTAGCCAGACATGATAGAGCCAAAGTGAAGGGAAGAAGAATGAGAGGAGGTGAGGACGTAGATATGACAGCTCCCAGAGGGCAAAGACAAAACACTTAGAGCTCCCTCTGCTGATTGGCTACAGTCTTTTAATGCCCGCCTCCTTCTTTTTATCACATGGGACATTTGCTGAAGTGGGATATTTCATGAGAAGTTGAGTCTTTATTGGTGAGTTGATGCTGTAACACAAGGGTGCAATGATTGACTGTTAGACTTACCAATGACAAAGCTCCTGTGGCATCTTGTGTACCAGATGTTTTATATTGAGAAGGTTCAGCGAGGCACTTTGAGAAGCCTGAACCCTGGTTTTTACAAGGGCTGCATCAATACTGATACCAATATCATAGTGGTGCTGATTCCACACTGAAGTACTTGCACTTGTACTCAGAAAAGTAAGCAGATACTCAAAATAGAATACCACTATGAGCAATTTGTCCTGTCATTGGCACCCAGGTAGAGGACTGTTGACTTTAAAGTGTCATCAACATGTGCAGGTGCATCATGGTCCTCATTTTATTTGATAAAATGAGAGAGCGAGGAAATTTAAGATATTTTCAAAGTCACATTAGAGGATCTAATGTTCTAAACTTCAGTGATGTTACTAAGTATTCAGATCAATACTTAGTATAGGTAAGTACTCACTGTATTTGAACTTGGTTTGATTTAAAAGTGGTGCATCCCTCGTTTATACTTTTATAAGTCACACATTGCCTCCCAGTAGTAACTACAGTGGGGGCTCGCATTTCCTTCCAACAAATTCTGGATGTTGGAATGCTGAGCCACAACTCTAACCTTGACATCTCCATTGCTCCATTAGAGCAGAGCTGAACTGGGTGACAAGTTTCAGTCCTGTTTATTAACTCTGAAGGTCATCAAGGGATTCTTCATGTCCCCCTTTAGTTATGTTGAAATGCTGTTGCTCAGCCCTGTAGCAGTTAGTGTGGTGACTCAAAGCCCGCCCCATTTCCAGTCAGCCCACGCCAGCTGTTTTGCTTCAAAACCCGTTTCAAAAACAGACGGTCAGCATCACGGTGGCTACATCCATTTATTGTATGGTCTATAGTGGCATCATGCGTCGCCCCAATTTTACACAAATTGCTCAAAATTGCTTTGGAAACAGGCTCTTTAGCTTTCTGATGGAGTACTGCAAAGCCGTGAGCACACTTTGACACACAATCCAGGTTTATGAACCAGACTCAAGGAGGTCAAGGGGATTTTGACTTTACTTTTGTGCACCACGAGGAGTTAGAGACAGATCATCCATCATTTTATTCAGTTGTGTGTTGGAAAAAAAGAGATTTTAGAACCAAGGTGTCAGAGAAACTTAGAATTAGAACTCCTAATCTGTCTGAAGGGGTCCGACAAAACAAAATACCAGTTCATGTACCCTCGACCTGATTCCTGTCAGCGTGTTTTTCCTCCAAATGCCACATATACTGTGTCCCTCCCCGTGTGTGCGGCTCCCGCTCCCTTATCCCCTCCACGCTGTGAAAAGGTGTCCACTGGGTCACCCGTAAAGGTTGCTGCTGTCGTTCCATTTCATTATCACCCTGTCTGATCTGCTCACCCTCCATATGGAACAAAGACAGACAACACACACTCACACACACACACACACAACAAAAAGCACACAAACTGCTCTGCTGACTCTGATCATTGTCTCCCCCCTCGTTCCGGCACAGCCTGCGTTGGAGGGCGTCGAGGTGAGATGTGACCTGATGTTGCGCCCTCTGTTGGTGACTCTCTGTCAGTGATTGAAACGTAGCTGATCCAATGTTGTGCTGGTGAATTAAACCGATGTGGTTGTAGTAGTGCTGGTTGAGTCGCCCTGTTTCTCTGTGTCTGTGTCAGTGGTTGTCTTCAGAAAAGTAACCGTCATCTCAATATTTCTCTTCCCTCATATTTGTCTGTTTTAGCAATTCAACCCTGTCTCTCTTTACCTTCACATCTCTTCAGATCTTAATGATTCAAGGTTTTAACTCTCATTTGTTTATACCCTGTGCGAATGTTACCCAAGATCCCTGACTTAAGGATAAGTTACTAATTGCATTTTCAGCCCTTTACTAAGATTCATCCTCGTCTTTCCACAGTGGCTGTTTATCAAGACTGTCTGTCAGGAATGATGTCCGTGTCTTGTCTCCATCATCTGTCTTTGAAATACATTCACCCCCTGTTTTTCTTTTGCTCTCTTTTCCTCTCTGACTCTTCCTCCAGGAGATGAAGATCTGCTCGGCCATTATTAATCTTTTCCACCTGATCCCAGCTGCTCCTCAGACTCTGGTCAAACCTCTGCTGGAGGTGGTCATGAAGACGGAGAGGGCCATGCTCATCGAGGTAAGACTCAAACTCACCTCTTAAGACTTCCTTAAGTTGTTTTTATCACAAAACTACTCCAACAAAGACCATTGTTGTGCTTTAAATGATATCCCAGCTTCAGAAGGAGTCTTGAACAGTACTTTGAACCCTTTTTTAAACTCTCTTGATAATCTCCTGAAACTGATTTAACACCCTGGGATAAGATTTCTAATCCTGTTTGATCTATTTTAGTGTATAAATTAATCACACATAAACCCTGCATTTTAGTCCTCAGAGATCTTAACAGTAAAAGAATTTGAATTAATGCCTGTCTTTCTTTTCTGCCTTTGCCGTATCTCTCCCCGTCTCCCGCCGTCATTCCTGCATCAGGCCGGCAGTCCGTTCAGGGAGCCTTTGATCAAGTTCTTGACGCGTCACCCGTCTCAGACAGTGGAGCTGTTCATGATGGAGGCGACTCTCAACGACCCTCAGTGGAGCCGCATGTTCATGGTCAGACACCAGAAGCTTTTTTTTTTTTTTTCTCGACAAATTGAAGCCTGAAAAATAAATCCAACTGCATTTGTAGAGAGCTTTTGATCAAATTCTAACAGTAAAAGTCCAGTGTGAGCTAGGGCTGTTCAATTTACAAAAATAATCTAATTCGATTTATGGTGCAATTATTTGTAGGTTATTCATCTTAAGTGTTTTGCTAAAAAATCCAACAAAAAAGATCGACAGAAGAAGCTCTTTAAATAAACAGATACATCTCAAAAAATTAGAATATCATGAAAAAATTCAATTATTTGGTCGCTCATTACTGAAAGTGAAATCCAGGTATTAGACAGACTCATTGGACACAGAGTGGATTTTTTCAAGCCTTTATTTCTTGAAATCGTGATGATTATGGCCGACAGATAATGAAAACCAAAAATCAAGTGTCTGAGGAAACGAGAATATCACAAAAGATCATCAAAGCAGATAATTTAAACTACACTATTGAAAGTTTTGCTACCTTCAGATCATGTTCCATATTTTCTCATGTTCCAAGTTTTCTCCCAACTTTTGCCCCTTGTCTCCCATTTTTGCTGCTTTTTGACCATTTATGTCTCCTGAAACGTATTATTAACACTGATTCTTGCAGTTTTTGCTTTTCACCACTTGGATTGTTGCTTTTGCGAAGGTAGTTCTCCAAATGTGGCTCTTTGTTTGAGCAGGGTTGAGTAACACGGATGTAGAGCATCAAATGTCAACTGTAAAAATGTATCAGGTTTTCTGATTTATTTTAGGTTAAAGAAGTATTGCATCATCTGGGATAAGAATATTGCAGCAGGCCTGTGGAGCTAACAATCCACTAAAGATTCATGTAAAACTACTAAGACGCCTTCAACAATTATAAAAGGGATTTACAAGATGCTTTATTTGTCATCGCAAATAGTTTAGAGCAACAAAATTGCATTTCAGTTTCATCCCGTCCAAGAAACATAATAAGACAGTCGCATAAAGGGAGGGGGGCAGGAGCGGGAGGACTGTGGGATAGCCAGTGTGCGCCTCGTTTTATTTGATTGGGGAAAAAGAGTACAAGAAGAAGGAAGAGGGAAAAAAAACAAATGCCAGACTCGGCCCCTTGTTGGCACATAAGCAGCATAATTAACCATAACAGTAATTGAAACTCATAGACTTGCACAAATGGGAGGGGGGGAAAGGTCATGGAGAAGGGGGATGTCACGGCACTGACACATGGATTTATTGATAAAAACACCAGGAACTAAATTGCACAAAACCAAATCCCACGCAATGCAGAAGGGCAACAGTCCCCAATTCACACAGCTGTTACACCCCCACCCATAAAACATAAATTAATGATATGCTGGGCTTTTAAACTGTTATATCACTACATCACATTACATTTATTCATTGAATTAAAAATGCTAGAGCTTTGTAGTCCATCTGTAGGGGCAGCTTTCTAAAACTGTATGTAAAACTGCCAACTGCATACGTTTTAAAAAACACAAATAAATTCTGCAATTTAACCTAATTTGTAATAAATTGCCCAGCCTTAGAGGTGATGATGTGTTTTTGAGAGCAAGACAACATTTTTAAACATTTTCTAATGACCTGTTTGTGTTTGTTTCTATAGAGTTTCCTAAAACACAAAGATGCCAAACCTCTCAGAGACGTCCTGGCCTCCAATCCAAACCGCTTTGTCCCTCTGCTGGTCCCTGCTGGCACTGCAGCTACAGTCCGACCTGGATCTCCCTCCACCACCACAGCCAGACTGGACCTACAGTTCCAGGCCATCAAGGTAAACATCAATAGCTTTATTCTAACGTGCTGTAACATCTTTTCAGCTCAGATGTGTAAAGATAATCCCAAGTACTTCCAGCACTAACCCTTTTTCCTTCATCCCCTCCCGCCCAGATCATCAGCATCATCGTGAAGAATGATGAAGGCTGGCTGGCAGGGCAGCACTCCCTGGTCAGCCAGCTGAGGCGAGTGTGGGTCAGCGAGGCCTTCCAGGAGAGACACCGCAAAGACAACATGGCCGCCACCAACTGGAAGGAGCCCAAACTGCTGGCTTTCTGCCTGCTCAGCTACTGCAAGTATGTATTTCTCTTCAGACCACAACAGGGCAGGGAAGCCTTTGGGCGTATTCCACAAACAACTTCTCTTCCTTAAAAATAATCTGTGCACTCATCACCTTTTTTTCTTCAACAGGCGAAACTACTCAGAGATCGAGCTGCTCTTCCAGCTTCTGCGGGCCTTCACCGGTCGCTTTTTATGCAACATGACTTTCTTGAAGGAGTACATGGAGGAGGAAATTCCCAGGAATTATTCCATCGCCCAGAAACGGTCGCTTTTCTTCCGCTTTGTGGAGTTCAACGATCCACACTTCAATGATGAACTTAAAGCCAAGGTATGTAGCAAGAAAAGCTGTTTGTTTTCATGCAATAGGGAAGTGGTTCTGAAGTAGTTCCTACACTGATTTAGTGGTCCTCAATATATTTGGGCTGACCCCATTTTTACATCACATTTTATCATGTCTTAACCAGCTAATTTAATTTATTTATCCCACAATGGGGAAATTCATAGTCACAGCAGCAATGCAATAAAGTGTATAGTGCAAAAGTTTCTAGAATACACAAGTATTATAATACAACAAGTGTCAACTAAAAAAAGAACAACAAAGTCAGAGGTGCTGTAACAAGCTGCCACTGAGAGGCACTTAGGAAAATAAAAAGTTCACCAGAGACCACAGCTTGTCCATAATTCTGTAGTCAGTCTCCACATCCACAGGGTCCAGGATTGAACTGGACTTTGTCACCTGTCTGTTCAGTCTCTCTCTCCTGTTTCCTGTCTGCTCACAATGTGCCATTGTGTCTGATGTTAGCTCTGTGATGAGCATGATGCTGCTCTGCCCTCTGGTTTTCTCTATGGTGCTGGGTTAGCCGTTACCTGCTCCATCTTATTGAAAACAGATCTTACATTCCCCATAGCGATGGATCAAGGACAGGTCGATGTTGTCACTTACCAGCTCAAACAGCAGTAACGGCACGTCGTCCTGACCCCCTTCTCCTCAGGTCACAGGGAACATTGGGCATGGCACCAGTTAGCATGGCTTTACCGACCATTAAGGCTCTTCAGCATTTGTTTTGGTTCCTGAAAGTTCATTTGGGCGCACATTTTGTCTCATGAGGGCACTTCAGGGTGTGTTTTTTCATCAATTAATGCCTCTTTGTACTCCACTGGTTTCAAGTGTGATTTTTATGAAATTAGTGGGAAAAAGCCTGAATCTTTAATTGTTTGAGCTTGAAACTCTTGAGTTTTCTTTCTTGAAAATGTAACATTTTTATGTCTTCATGTGGCCCTAAAACGCTGTCGTAGTGTTTTGGTTCCTCATGGAATGGTCTTTATGAAGCCTTCCTTCTTTTTTCTGTTTTCTGTTCTCCACTGACTGTAAGTTTGTGTTTATACAGGTTAGAGAGAAGGAACTCAAGTAGCGATAACTGTGCAGTCACGTGACTGTAGCTACCAATCAAGATGTACCAGCTCCGATAATTTTATTTTCTGCTTTTCACTTCATTTGATCTAGATTTACATTTGGGAAAGTGAAAGTATAGAATTAAGTTCTTAGATTGTGTGTGTCATACTTTTTTTTATCAATAACAAGACATTTCATGTGACTCCATTTGAATTCCAGGGGAACCCACTTTGGGTCCAGGGTTGAAAAAAAAACAGCGTTAAAGAATTTTGAGTTGGTTTTAAAGGTGGAATTTAGTTTTTTTTGCAGTTAGGTTTTTTGTTGGGAACATAGTATTAACCTTTAAATCCTGACAGAATTGCAAAGGTGTATCAACATGCCTTTTAGTGAAGTCTTGAGCTGAGTGATGCCTGAAGAGTCTTGCTGCACATTTCCACCTCTGCTCTTAACTAAAGGGACACAAAGTGAGTGACTTCTGCAGTTGCTGTGATGTGTAGCAGAAGTTCTCTGACAGAAGCAGGAAGGTCATTTCGTCTGACTCCAGACCCTCAGAGGATCACACATGGCTGCCTCTGTCCTCGCTACCTGACCTGCTGCTGCGAGCATTACAATCGTTCTGGCTGCTTTTTAATTAAGCTCACTCTCCCACATTCATGCCCTGATGCTTAAACACACACACATGCATGCACACACACACACACATATATTGCACAGCTGTATCAGGCACGCAGCATGGCACGGCGGAGCAGCTGCTCTGCCGTTAAGTACAAACGGGTCAGTGGGGAAGGCCTGCCCTGGCACGCGGCAGCACCTAGCTTAAAGCTTGTGTTTGAAAACATACAGCACACATTCAGAAAAAGCTGTTTGAGACAAGTCTGAATTCTAAGGGCAGAAGAAGGTGAGATCTATTCTGTTTTCCACAAAGCAAAGTTTTGAAAAGGAGAAAATGGAGCTAGCTTTTCTTAGCTGGAGGCTGAAACGCTGTAAATTCTGTTACAGATCAGAATTGTATCTAAGTTTGCAAAGCTGTATGAAGTCTGCTCATGTTGTTGTTTTCTCTTAATTGTCCTTCTGTGGTGCGCAGCAGATGTGAGCTGTATGTGAGGCAGAGAGACAGACGGACAAACAGACAGAGAGAAGCTGTGTCTGTGGGAATATGCTCGTGTTGATTGGTGTGCGAGTCGTGAGTGTGGGTGTTACCTCCACTGACATTTAAATAATTGCCTTTAGCATTTCACTGGAAGCGTAATATCACTCTTTGTGTGTGCGCTTATGTGTGTGAAGCATCGCAGGGCTACAGGAGGATATCTCTGAGTGAGACTCAAGAGGAATGTGCGAGAGAAAGAGGAGGATAGTAACATTGTGGGACAGAAGCAGCAGCAATGAATCATCTCTGATGGCGCAGACTGACCTCATGCTGCTGCTGGATTTCTCCTTTTGTTTTAGCCAAACAGAACACATTTCTGCTGCTTTTCTTGTTTAAGAGAACTCATGGGGAACATTTCAAACAAACAAGTGTGCAGAATTAATAAAGCAAAGCACATCTGGTCCACATTCTGCTACTTTGTTAAAGCCTGACAACAATGCGGTTCTGCAGACTTCAGCACAACATGAGACACTTTCTATGTGATGCCCCACTACCAGGGCACTGCACCATCACAAAACATACATTATGCACTATATTTTTCTTAACCATAAAACACCAAACAACAGCCAGGTTCCCTAAATCATTGGGTCCCAAGTAACCACTGGGTGTAGCAGTTCATTTGACAAAAACCCTCCCATTCTAAGGAAACACTGGGAATAATTTACCTGAAAATTTGAAGAAGATGATGTTGCCACTGCTGCATGTTTTCCCCCTGTTTGCATGTGCTTTTAAAAAGCCCAACATCAGTCACATCACATGACTGATGCTGATCCTCGTGGCCCCAGTGTGGTGAAAAAATAAGATAAAAAATGAAAAAAAAAACGAAAAAACCCAAACACACTTGGAAATAAACATTGACATTATTCACAGCATGACAACAACCCATTATTAGTATCATTTTTACTACTCCTTACTGCTTTTTAGCCAATTTGGTCATTTTTTACCTTTTTTTCCCCCCTCTGTTGGACCAATTTTTTGCTACTTTCCAACAATTTCCAAGTTTTTCGCCAATTTTCCTGTCAAATTTTCTTGCTTTTGACCATTTTTGCCGCTTAAAACTCATTTTTATTGCTTATCTTGTGGCCATTTTCACTCTGTTTTGCTTCATTTGGACCAATATTTTTGCTACTTTCAGGATATTTTCCAGGTTTTTTTTAATTGCCAGTTTTCTTGCTAAAATTTCTTGCTTTAGATCATTTTTGCCACTTAAAACTCATTTTCATTGCTTATTCTTGTGGTCATTTTTCACTCTTTTTTTTGCTTCTATTGGACCAAGTTTTTGCTACTTTCAGGATACTGTCCAAGTTTTTTTTTTTACCAATTTTCTTGTCAAATTTTCTTGCTTTTGATAATTTTTGCCTCTTAAAACCAATTTTTATTTCTTCATCTTGCTGTTTTGACCATTTTTGCCATTTAAAAATAATTTTTATTGCTTATTCTTGTGGTTCTTTTTGTACTCTTTTTTTTTTGCTTCTATTGGACCAATTATTTTGCTACTTTCAATATATTTTCCAGGGTTTTTTTTTGCCAATTTTCTTGCTCGTGACCATTTTTTGCCACTTAAAACTCATTTATTGCTTCATCTTGCTGTTTTGCCACTTTGCACCACTTAGATTTTTTTTTGCAAAGGTAGTTTGCAACAATTTGTCTCTTTGGTTGAGTAACACTGGTGTAGAGCAAAAACCATCTACTGCAAGACAGTTTTATCTGGTATTCTGAGGTTAAAGAAACATTGCGCTGTCTGGGATTAGAATATTGCAGGAGGCTTTATTGTGATTTTATCCCAATTGCGATTCATTGCTCAGCCCATTTACCCGAGACTCCAAGTCAGTCAAACTGAGAGAGTGAAGATATGGCTTATATGTCCTCTCCAAACGCCTCTGTCATTGCCTTTTCCCTAAAGTTAGTTGAAGTCAGCATGAAAAAAAACCAATGGGTGGTGTGAGTGAAACTGCATCCATGTTTTTACACTCTAAGAATTTTCCCAAGTCAGCAACATCTCACTCTAACGCCACAAAAAGAGCAGATTAGCCTCAATGAAGATTTCCACAACTATGACTTCAAAAGGAAAACAATAAGATATCCACACATATCTGTTTTGTATACAGGATGATTTAGTGATGACATGGGTGCACAACTAACACACACTTCCTGCAGGAGAGCAACACTGCAGCATAACCCTGAGATCAAACAGTGATGGATGTAAGAGAAAGTCAGAACTAATTGGAACAGATGAGCCTGGAGGAAAGACTGGTGCTCTGTGCATTTTCTGCACGTCTTCATTTATGCTGCATGTGTGTTTCCTGCAAGACTTCCAGCCATGCATGTACCATGAGCAGAGCCCATGTGAGTAATGTGCTAACGGAGGAGTCTGAACATATGTTGGCGCTGCTCGTTCTTCACTGAGCGATGCCTCTTCGTCCCCGATGATGGATTGAATGGGGGAGTTCATTAACTGATAGCAGCTACTTTAATAAATGCTGTCGTTAGCTTTGTTGTGTTTTCTTCCCTGATTTTTTTTTAAAACAACTAATCAAGACTTTGTGTCTTTTCCCAGTGGAGGCAATTTCTGCAAGTTTCGTGATAAATATAGCTCTTTTTGTTTGCTTTCATTGCTTATTGATGAATTAAAAGAACATTATCGTTTTTAAAGTAGTGCTTTAATGGTACAAAATGATTTCTTTTCCTGAGTGTTTAAAAGTGAAAGTGTGTTTCTTCGACTCTTTTGGACATTGAAGATTGCTTCGCTTCGAGTCTCTTTTTTTCCCCCCTCCTGCTCTTTTCTCTCTAATAAATCACAGTTGGATCCCCTGTTATTATCAGCCTGAAAGAAGGACCAGTGTCTCTCTGATTAAGAGTCGATTATTATTATTATGCCAATGAGAGCTGAGAGTGTGCGTATCACAGCGGGTGATTTCACTGATTAGTTTCTCCTTCATTGTTAGTGAAGTATCATCGAAACCTTTAGTACTCTTTGAAAACTCTGACAGAGTCCAGCTTGCTTTATTTTTCACACAGAAGAGTATATTTTTCTCACATTCTTGAATAGTTTCTAAGTCTGTCTTCCTGTTTTGAAGGTCCTGCAGCACATCCTGAACCCAGCCTTCCTGCACAGCTTCGAGAAGGGAGAAGGAGAGCAGCTGCTTGGACCGCCCAACCCCGAGGGAGACAACCCTGAAAGCATCACCAGTGTCTTCATCACAAAGGTATCACATGCACTTCCTCTCCCTCCTCTTTAACATCTCTCTTCCCATTCAGCCCCTTCAATCCTCCCTCCTCACTTGCTTTTTTTCTCTCCATTCATCTCTCTGATTTCATTACCTTGTGCATTTCCTCTCGCGCCGCACAGTATCAGTCCAGCTCATCTTCATCCTCTGAGTCATCCCCAGCCACATCCCACTTACTCTCATTCTGCTTCTCTCATGTCTTGATCATTTTATTCTTGTCGTTCTCTCTCTGTTTCCTCTCACTCACTCCCCCTGCGAGTCTGTCTCTCCATCACCTTTCATTCATGGGGCCCGGCTATAATTCCCGGTGTAAATGTCGCAGTGTGACCAAGCTAAAGGTCAGCGTGTTTGTTTGTGTGAGGGCAGATCTCATCACTGACTAACACCGCTCCTAATGGCTGCTAATGGCTGCCTCTCCACTCTGGTTAAAATTTGCTTCCTCACTCATCTCGCTTTGTGTCTGTGTGCTCCCCTGGGATTCACATTTTGATGGTTGTTTTTGGATGGGGAGCTGTTTTTTTTTTTTGTAAACTACAATAAATATGTGAGAAGGTATGTTGCTGTTATGGTGCAATGTTAGTGAAACAGGAATAAAAGTGCAGATTTTAGCCCAAACAACATATTTAAAGTTGTGTTTGGAGGCTTTTTCATGCCTTTAATGGATAGAGAAGAACTGTGGATAGAGTAGGAAAGGGGGAGAGAGTGGGGAGTGACATGTGGGAAACAGGCCGCAGGTCTGATATGAACCCGTGAACCGCGACCTAACCCACTAGGCCATCTGCGCCCCGAAACAACATATTTAAAATAATATTTGCCTTCTTTTACACTTCTAAAATGAGAAAAGTAGATCTCTGTTCATACCTTTCTTAAACCTTTAACACCTGAGCCTCAAAATGCCTGCATGGACTGTTTTGCTTTTTTTGTTGATATGCTAAGCAGCAGAATTTCCGGAATGCTACTTTGAGTTCAGCTCTTCCTCTATGGAGCAATGAAGATATGAAGATTAGGATTTGGGCTCGGCATTCATGATTAAGGATTTGCTGCAAGGAAGTGCTTAATGTTCAGCTCTTCCTCTATGGAGCAATGAAGATATGAAGATTAGGATTTGGGCTCGGCATTCATGATTAAGGATTTGCTGCAAGGAAGTGCTTAATGGTATAACGGGGCTCAGCATTTTAAAATCAAGCATTTGCTGCAAGGAAATGCAGTGCTCAGTATTTTAACATTACGTATTTTCTGAAAGGAAATGCGGGACCCTGCTTTAGTTTTGACTCTAAAACTGTCAAAAAATGACCTGTGAGTAAGCGCTAAGGCTCAATTTTACTGGAATACTTTAAACTTTCAAATTTGCTGCTCGTTGTATAAGCGTAAAACAGTTTAAAATGAAGAAAACCACAAACAGAGAATTAGATTTTAGAAGTTCAGTGCAGAAAAAACACTGCAAACAATCAGAGCAATTAAATTTTACAAGGTACAAATTTTATTTAAAAAAAGGTATTTGACATTATCACCAAAACTTCCAGCGCCCCACAGCTTCTCCTTCAATTTGCACACAAATCACTTGAGGACGGTTGCTCCTCATCATGAGACAAAAACTGAAACTGAGGAGAAACATATTTAGCTGCTCTCACACACTGTGCTGCACAAACAAGGCATGGCAAATTGTTTTACAAAAGTTAGCACACATATAATCACATACAGAACAAACAGCCCGTTACTCTGTTCTGAAAAGGTTGCTACATATCGATAACATCAAAATACACATATTGTACAGATAAGACTTGGTAAACTGTTCTTAAAAAGTCATCACACAATATAAGTGCCAATCTACACAAACAACCACATATATGAAGTAAAAACTGGATAGAGAGAGCTTCATTCATCCTGAAATTCTTCTCATCTAACGTTAACTTTTCTCACATGAAGTTGCTCCTTCAGATGCTCCTTCTTTCTCAGAGTCATGCAGAAACTTCAGTGAAGGTTTTATAACCAGGGAGGATCTTCTTTTTAGTATTTTTGGAAATACTCTGCTCTGTTTTCTCTGTGCTCCCCTTTCACCCCCTCTGCAATCTGTGCATCTTTAAACACTTATAACCACTCCTTAAATACAATAACCACATATTTACTGAAAGAGCAACAAACCAGCTTTCACAAACTGTCTGAATTTTTCTGATTTTGCAAACTGTTTATCCGTAAAGGTCATTCAAAGTGCGCTCTGACCCTTTGACATCTCCCCTCTACTGTTCACCTCAAAGGTTCTGGATCCAGAGAAGCAAGCCGACCTTCTGGACTCCCTGCGAATCTGCCTGCTGCAGTTCTCCACCCTGCTGGTGGAGCACGCACCGCACCACATCCACGACAACAACAAGTCACGCAACAGCAAGCTGCGGCGCCTCATGACCTTTGCCTGGCCGTGCCTGCTGCCCAAAGCCTGCGTGGACCCGGCCTGTAAATACAGCGGCCACCTGCTGCTGGCACACATCATCGCAAAGTTCGCCATTCACAAGAAGATCGTCCTGCAGGTGAGACAGAGGGGAAAAAACAGGTGAAACAAAATGGAAAAAAAAGGCACAGATTATGTCTTATGAGTGACAGGGTGAGGATGTTTGCAGCAGTCTCCATGAAACTTGACGTTGTGAGAACTCTGCAACAACTAGAACAAAGATTTCTATTTTACAGATCGATGCCCCACTCTTGAGCTTTTGCATATAACACTCTGTACAATCATTAATCCCCCCCCCCCTCTTCCTCTTCTCTTTCTGGCACTTCAGGAGTCACCTTCTACCATCTTTCCCTGGCAGAAGTTTTGATTCGATTGTTTCCTCTTTGTTTTTTTTGTTTTTAATCAATGAAGAAGTGTTTTGCTGCTGCTTTCACAGGACAAACTTGGCAGCATAACAGCACTCAAGTCCTATTATTTTCTCTTAGCTGATATCTCGATGTGATCCTCAAAGAGAACAAACAGGTCGATGTAGTCTTGACTCCTGGTATCACTGTGGATTGGTTAGATTATGATAAAACACTCAAGTCATGCAAACAGAGAGATGTAATGTTGACATTCATCCTGGTCAGCTTTTAAAACATGGCTCAAAGTGAAGTTGAGTCTGCTCCAGCTCTTTTTCTTATTTTCAATACATACTACATGCATTTGTATTGGGGTTGAATGATTTGCAAATACAATCCAATTGTGATTGTTTCCCCCAATATTGCAATTGCATTTTTTTAAAGATTATTTCTAGGACCCCAGACATGTAGGTTTTCAAAAAAACACATAGTAGAAATGAACATTGACATTAGTTACTGCTCTTTGTTCATTCTAGTCACTTTTTGCTTCCTTTTTGCCACCTTTGGAACTTTTTTTTCAACCTTCTGACCATTTTCCAAGTTTTATCCAATTTTTTTTCCAATCTTTGTTGTGCTACCCAATCATGTCTCTTTTCACTTCTTTTTTTTTTGCCACTTTTGGACCATTTCTTACTACCTTCCAACTATTTTCAAAGTTTTATCCCAATCATCTTGCCAATCTTTAGTGTGCTGCCCAATTATGTCACTTTTCCGTTGTTTTGGTTACTTTCTGAGTATTTCTTGAGTTTTATCCCAACTTTCTTGTCATTTTTTGTCGCTTTTTGGCAATTTTTGTCACTTTTTGTCACTTTTCACTGTTTTTGTCTCTTACCTTTGTCATTGCCTTCTGACTCCAAGTTTTCTTCTTGCTTTATGGCCATATTTGTATCTTTTTGCTCTTTATTTCCACTTTTGGCCCATTTTTTCTATCTTCCAACTATTATCCAAGTTTTATTTCAAGTCTCTTGTCAACATTTGTTGCCTTTAACCAATTTTTTACCATTTCGCTGTTGTCAACTTTTGCCATCATTTTGCTACTTGTAGGTTCTTTCTAAGTTTTTAATCAAATATTCTTGACACTTTTTGTTGCTTTTTGGCTGTTTGAGCCTCTTTTCACTTTATTTCTACTTTTGGCTCATGTTACTTTCTGAGCATTTTCCAATTTTTCTCCAAATTTCCTTGCCAGTTTTTGTTGCTTTTTGGCAGTTTTTGCCACCTGAAACTTATCTTTTAAATCTATTTCTATTGCTACTCCTTGCTGTTTTGACTACTTCTGTCTTGCAAAGGTTGTTTTCAACAGTTTGTCTCTTTGGTTGAGCAGAAAACATCTACTGCATAAAATCTATCTGGTATTCTAACACTCTTCAGGTTATCGAAATATTGCACTGTCTACAATCAGAATATTGCAACAGGACATATTGTGACTAAATCTAATTTGAAATGAATTGCCCAGCCCTAATTTAGCTGCCACCAGCTGCCAATACACAAAGTCTCCACATCCCTGCATTAAACCAAAGGCATGAATGGTGCAGGAAAAGGTCAATATCATCAAAAATGTGTGATCTTCCCTCTCCAGGTCTTCCACAGCCTCCTGAAAGCCCACACCATGGAGGCCCGAGCCATCGTCAGACAGGCCATGGCCATCCTGACCCCAGCCGTACCCGCCCGCATGGAGGACGGCCACCAGATGTTGACCCACTGGACCCGCAAAATCATCGTGGAGGAGGGCCACACCGTGCCACAGCTGGTCCACATTCTGCATCTGATTGTGCAGCACTTCAGGGTGAGCGGATAATAGATAAACACACAGACAGAGAGAGATAAGTGCTGCTCCTTCTGTCTGCCTCTGCTGAATTTATTGATCTCCAGTGTTTTCATAAAGGCTGAGTGGGGTTTAGGGAATAGTTGAAACAAATGAGACGTCTGTCTCATATGTCCTGTTATCGCGTTGGATTCGTCTGGAACCACAGCAGTAATTAGTGTTTTTTCAATGTGTGTTCTCATTTAGAAAACACCAAGATGCCCTTTGTTAAAGGAATAGTGTTGTTTTGGTGAAGCTGAAGTCAATAAGTGCATTACCCACAGGGATTGTTGTCAGAGCAGCTTCTTTATTTATTTTTTAGAAACTAAGCAGACAGCTGAAAAAGATGCTTGGCTTACAACTAATAACAAGAAACTCAGACCCCAACTGTGAAGTCATTGTAAGAGACTTTTTTTTTTTTTGCTGTCAGAAAAACAATTGCACGATTCCCATAAGTATCTTGTCGATAAGTTGTCTTCCCACAAGCAAAGCTAACAGTCTTCTTTTAGTCAAATATTTCAACCTGAGTGACAAATTTAACATTTAACAGACAATCGTTTTAAATGTTCCCCTCTTAAAACCTTTATTTGCACTCTTCTAAACCTGCATGGTAATGATCTTTTGGCAAACCCAAGACTTTTTAACTGCAGCTCTTTGGACTCACACTGCCAAAGTTAGCAAGAGGGAAACCTTTGTGTTGTTGTATTTTTATAGTGAAGCTGAGCTCATTCGTAAAACATGGATAAACTTGCTCCTCGGGATGTTGTGAACCAAGAAATGGCTGTTTTCGTTTCACAAAAAAATCGGGAAAGGCTAATTTTGCTCTGCATTTTAGTTTAACGAACGGTTAGTGGAGTCCATGACTCAGCAGTTGTTCTCCTATCTCCAGCTCGTGCAGTCACATGCAGAAATGCTCCATCCAGATTGCAGACTCCAAGCCAGTGGTCTCAGTTAGGGAATGACCAGTCTAGATTTTTTTAGGGTAAATTCTAATACTATTTTTTTCTCCTCCCTTACTAAATCACTAATTCCCTAACTCCACACACTGTGCAGAGGGAGTGAATTATTTCTGACTTGGCAGTTTAGAAGATATTAAGAACATGAGTTTGCCCAATTGGAGGCAGAGTTCAGTTTATTGACAGCTGTTAGCGTGGAGGCTCAAATCCTACCTCATTTCCAATATGGCCTCTGTTAAAAAAACTGATCAAAACTATCACTTTCAGAAAGAGATGGTCACAGAGACTAGTCCTATTAACTAAACAGTCTGTGGTAAAAACTACTCCATCACACAAACGTCGTAAACCAGTGATATGTTGTAGCAAACCTTTCCAATAGGACTGTTAACAACTGCTGTTTATAGTCAGTAGAGTCTTTACTAAGAGTCATTTACTGCAGGAGAAGTTTGCAGTTGCTGTCAGACAAAAGTTGTTGGGTTTTTTAAGATTGCTACCTTTGCATTAAAGCGTTTTGTTTTTAATATTTAATGGTAAACCAACACTCCTGTTTACATCCTCATCCGTTCGTCACTCCTGCCAGCTTTCTGCTCAGTGTGACTTTGGTAACTGCAGGGAACCACATGGAGGGAAAAACAGTGGAGAAGCTATTTTTACTGATTATATGAGTGCCCTGAATTACATGACGCCTCTCAATCAGTCTTTATGAGAGCGAAGAAGCATCTAGGACTGTTTTTTTTTTTTTTTCCCACTGAATTTGAAATTCCTTTCACAGTACCCAAAGGCAGGGTTGTTGTGCTCCGTTGCTTCGTGTTGTAAAAAGCCGTTCTCATTCATCACTGGCCACCGGAGCTAATGGTAACTGCTTGCTGCCTGTAATCGCCTTAATGCCATCTCAGTGACGATCGGCGGAGTCAAAGAGCAGCCAATCTCCTCACAAGTCCGCACCAGCAAAGGATCATTGCTCTTTATGTTGGTTATCCTCCCGAAAAACTTCCTGGGACTTTGTGCCCTCTCGCTTCTTCTGCTGATGTTCTCTGCCTGGCCGGTCAGAAAGAGCCGGTCTTTAAGCAGAAGAGTGACATTTTCCTCAGCTCCTCTCTCTATCTCACTGACAGGCTGCTCTCACTGGGCCAGATGACTAATCTAATGTAATCACATCAGCATAATTACACTGGGGAGAAGATAATGACAGACAGATGAGAGACTTGGTGTGTGTATGCCTGTGTGTGCGCGCGCGTGTGTGTGTGTTTGATCAAGAAATAGAGAGATTGCGTGCGTGTTTGTCTGTGTGCACACGTGATGGACGGGGCTTAGCAGCTCCGTCATTAAGGAGCTGTGAAGCCCCGCTCTATCGCCTATAATTACCCTCAAAGTGAGAAGCTTTAATATTCTTTGACACAGGCAACAGCCCTCAGATAGACATCTCATCTCTCGCTCTTTTGTCAGCACGCGTCTGTGTGCTCTAGAGTCCCAGCTCAGTTCGGAGTGAAGCTAAGTGACTCTCGAGTGTGACGCTGGAGAGTGTGAACTCTCAGGGCTAAGTGTGTGTCATCATGTCCTTGAGAGTAAGTGGGAATTCAACTTCAGAGTTGGTGTCCTCCGACTCTTGGTCTCGGAGTGATTGGGCGCCCGCGTTTATCTTTACATGTGGTATCTCTTTAGAATCAAGAGCAAAAATAAGATGCCTCTTAAATTCTGATCAGCATTTATGATAATGATGATGCTTTGTGGAAGGCGACAGCTTATCTTGATGTCCTAAACACAGAAAGTCATAGCATCTGACTCCAGTTTGTCCTCATGTTAACCCCACAGCCCTGCATCAGAGTGTCTTCTTACTAAAACAAAAACTGGCCAAGAATTCTACATTAAAGAGGCAGCTGCTCTGTTAAGTCAGCACCAAACAAAGGATGTGATGCCTGTTTTAAATTAAAGCGGCGGTATTATGCTTTCCCATTTTTAAACACAGGATTAAAGTAACACTGCTTGATTTAAACGTGTCCATCCATGAATTTGTCCACAATCTGCTTAAAAAGATCCAACCTAAGGGGCCGTTTACAAGGCAACGGTTTGGGATGAAACACAAAGGTATTGTTGTTTCCTTAAAAACACAGATTTTTATTCACTGTGTTTTCAGGTAAAATTTCATTGTGTGCATTGGGCTTAAAATAGCAGAAAATCTTTGTGAGATTTTCACAAGACTTGCTAGAATAATTAAGTCATTGCATAAGGATCTCCTTACAAGTGTGGGCCTTAAACACCAAAGTCCGCCCTCAGCTCTATCCCACCGGCCTCCAGAGAGCTGGCCAATCAGAGTGAAGGAGTGTACAGCAGCTAGAACTACGGGTTTTAGGCAGAGGCAGAAATAAGGGTTTTGTAAAACACCAGAATGAGGAATGATAGGGAAATTTTTTCAGCGTTGGGCCTACCAGAAGGACAATAAGAAGTCTTTAAAAAATACAGTTACCCCTCTTTAATATCTCTGCAGCATGTGTTAAGATGTTTCTGCAATAGTAATGACAGCAAAACATAACGTGCGTTACTGGATCGTGTGCTTAAAGTTTAACCAGTTTCCCTCTCTTCTCAGGTGTACTACCCTGTGCGTCACCACCTGGTGCAGCACATGATCAGTGCCATGCAGCGTCTGGGCTTCACCCCCAGTGTGACCATCGAGCAGAGGAAACTGGCTGTGGATCTGGCTGAGGTGGTCATCAAATGGGAGCTACAGAGGATCAAAGACCAGCAGGTGAGCTCAGGGAACACTTTGTTTAGATCATAGAAGGTATCTTATTTTGAAGGGCTTGGATTGAGAACTGGCAACTGATAATGCTTTGTATTAGGGCTGAATGATTAGCAAAAATAATCTTATCTAATTTCTAGATTCCCATCTTTTATGTTTTTAAATGAACACATTGTAGGACATGAACAGTAACATTAATTACAGCACAACAACAACAACAATAACCCATGACAACTGGGCCTGCTTTCTCTCCATTTTTGACACTTTTCACTCTTTTGTACCATTTTTTTTTGCAACAAGCTGACTATTGTCTAACTTTCTTACCTTTTTTGTTGACTTTGGCCATTTTTACCACTTTTCACTATTTTTCACCACCTTTTTCACCCTATTCACTGATTTCTGAATTTTTTGAAGTTTCCTCCGAATTTTTTCTTGCGAAATTTTGTTGCTTTTTGTCCATTTTGGTCACTCTTCACTCTTTTTTTTTGCCACATTTGGACTATTTTTTGGCTCTTTTTTGAATATTTCCAGTTTTTTTTTTTTTATTTCAATGCCAACTTTATTGCTTTTTTGGGCAATTTTACTACTTAAACTAAGTTGTATGGCTACTCTTTGCTGCTTTTGCCTTTTTTCACCACTTAAATTGTTTTGGTTTTTTTTGTAAAGGTAGTTTTTTACAGTTTGTCTCTTTGGTTGAGCGGGGTTGGGTAACTCTGATATAGAACAGAAAACATCCGCTGAAATAAATGTATCTGATATTTTGACACATTTCAGGTTGTAGAAATACTGCTGTCAGTGATAATAATGACACAATAGGACATATTGCGATTTAATCTAGTTTGTGATTAATTTCCCAGCTCTACTTTTTATTTCAGATAAAAAGCTTTTATCCTCGACTTTTGAATAGTTGTGGAGTCTTTCTCCTGAATACTTGACTCATGAAGAATTGTTTAGGAACCTTGAGAAGCTTTGCACATTTTAACAAAACTCATTTTGATTTTTTTGTTAACAAGTTGAGTCCTTTTCAACCATCCTCCTCTCTCTTCCTGTTTTTCCTTCCTGCAGCCTGAGTCTGAGACTGACGTAGGCGCTGGTGGTGAGGGGACGAGTGCGGGTGCTGTGAAACGAGGACTGTCCCTGGAAGCGGCTACTACGGCTACTGGACAAGATGTGAAGAGGTTCCGCACGGCTACTGGAGCTGCCTCCACGGTGAGCATCTCTCAAGTTTCCACTTGAATACTAAGCTGAGAATTAGACATTCATTAGCTCTGAATTGAATAACTCTCACCCCTTCTTCTCTCTTTCAAAGTTCTGGCTGGTTGTTGTGTTCACTTATCTGAACAGTTGCAGAACAGTTTGAAGGATACTTTGATCAAACAGTCATTTTTACATCTGTCTGAAACAAAAACTGCCGACAGGAGAAATCAGCACGCTTGTTGTTGCCTAAATCCATTTTTCTTACAAAGGAATTGCAGCTGCACATCTGTTTCATCTCGAGTCCCACTGTGCTCTGTTGTTTTTCATTTACAAAGCCGGATGAGACGCTTTTGTTTCCAGGGGTGCCTGTTCAAAATCAAAGTGTCTGGATTGTACAATGATCAATCTCTGATGCATACAGAAACTAAACTTGAGAACTTATTTACACACTAAAGATTTTGTTGTTAATTGCATTTGCTTGTTATCACAGGCCTCCAGGTTCTGCTGGGCCCCCTCAGGATACTGTGAACTGGATCAGTCACGTCTCTGCAGCTCTGCGTGTTAGCTTTTCTTAAAAAGCCTCACACCACTTCATAAATGATTTAAAAATAATACCACCTTTATAGATTTGCTTTCTTGGAATTACTTTCACAGAGTTATGAAGTCCAATCTTCAGTAAGAATGGAACGGGTTAAAAAGTAAAAAAAAAAGGACAATACTACTGCAGTATTGAAAATCCCTTTTGGGAGTAATAAAGTATTTTTCATTTACTTTACTTCATGGAAAAATCCAAACTGTTCAGTTAACCTGACTCGGTTCTGAGTGTATTTCTTTTCTCGTTTTCTGTTTTTCTTAATTTTTCCACTCAGTTTGGGGAAGTGTATAGTCTCCATCATATGCATGTGCAATGCAAGACGAAGGAGTCTAGCATGATAGTTGTGGAGGGAGGGGTGTGTGTTGTAGATATAGTGTGCGAAGAAGACACTCAGTGTACTATATCAACTTTGTCGCTACATGAGGCAGCTTTTTAGACCTCTCTAGAACCTCAATCCAGCGACTTTTCTGGAGTTTGGAGACTCCAACTTGAAATCAAGATTTGATCTTAAGCTTTGGTGTGGCTCTGTGCAGACAAAGAATGTCATTTAAGCAGCCTTGTCCCTTTAACGCTAAACCTGTGATGAACAATTACTTGCCTAAACTCAGCAGAGAAGAGGA
The DNA here is from genome assembly GCA_008086565.1 of Thalassoma bifasciatum. NCBI lineage: Eukaryota > Metazoa > Chordata > Actinopteri > Labriformes > Labridae > Thalassoma > Thalassoma bifasciatum. Next base: position 29,346 of record RPOG01002540.1, read on the forward strand.
ATTGGTGAAAATTATGCTGTACATGAAAAAAAACAAATGGGAACCTCTTCTTTACCTTAGTACGCTGATATACATGCGTGTACGATATGCTGCCTCCTGCCGTTTGGGTAGTGAGAAAAAGTATAAAAGTCAAATACATTCTCTTGTACTGATTCCATGCATCTAATTCCATGCGTCTCGTTTGTGTGGAAAGCATGACCCAGTCTTTGCCCTCCTCAACGAACAGGGGGTGCTGCTGTAGACCCCTCTTCTTTCAAAAACACTCACAGGTGGACAAGTTCACCCCCCCAGCAGTCTCTCCAAGCTGTGGTCAGAGCAGGAAAATGAGTTACACATGTGCTTGTCTCTTTTGAGGGTCCCAAGCCTAGATAGAGGAGGGAGGTTGATATTTAGACTTACAAAAAGAAACAATCAAATAAAGTTCATTCGTAGCTCTAAGGGTCTATAACAATTACATGTAAATGGCTTATTATGCAAATTAGGTGATAGCCCTTATGTAGCAACTTACAGGGACTTCTGGGACAGCCAATAGTGACTCTGCTCACTGAGGAGTTGGCATGTTGAAAATAGCAATGTCTCTCTCAGCTTTAAAGATGTATCAAATGGTAAACTGCCTCATTCTTTCAGGATTTACATGACATTGGGGTGTCCCTGATACAATATGTTCACTTCCAATACGATACAGACATTGTCTTGAGTATTGACCGATACCAAGATTATTTGGACATGATATCAGCAGGAATGATGTGACATTCAGCTCTATTCGTCTTCAAGGCTTAAATAACCTTTGGGGAATGTCCAAAGTGTAAATGCATTAAACTTCTACAGTTTTGTGCCATCACAGGAAACTTGTGCAGGACGAATTTTAGCAATCAGCTGCAACATTTCTTTCTGACTTTAACAAAAACAACTTCCACTACTGGCTAAAATCACTGGTACTCCTTGCTGCTTTGTTTGTACCTTAGCACATGCTGTTGTTGTGATCACATGGGCTTTTCATGCTGGATTCAGAGCTGTTAGAGCAGAGTGCTTCTATCATAGATTTTAGATGCAATCCAATATTCTTTTTTTTTTTTTGCTGACATCACACCAGTACTCAATATTAATATCGTATCAGGACACCCCTAATAATGGATTAAAAAAGCGCTTAACAGTTGAAAACAATGTAGACTGAACCAAACTAAACATGCTAACCTCAACTTGTGATACAATCCGAACTGTGAATTTTGTGAACCACTCATAACCATAGTTATTCTCTCCTGAGTACCCTGAAAGAAGTAGAGTCCTACGACTGTGATCATTTATCAATCTTTGTGTGTTTTCAGGTGTTTGGTCGCAGCCAGTCCATGCCAGGCACAGAGACCATGCTCACCAAGCCAGTGGAGAAACAGCATACGGACACAGTGGTCAACTTCCTCATCAGGATTGCATGCCAGGTAACACCTCTGCTGTAACTTTCACACACACACACAGCCCTCCATCTCTAGCACACACACACACACACACCAAACACAGCTCTGCCATCCGTAGCGCCTGCCAGGTAGCACACAAGTATCCTCACCCCCTCAGAGGTGAAGGTAGGACACGCCTGGTGGCTGTCACACACGCACAGCCCTGTCCTCGTGTCCTCCGCTTACAGCTGTCCCTCGCTCGAGTGGCAATGATGACCTTGGTTACAAGCCTGAAATAGACTGTTGGGATTTAGCTCACCTTGACTTTCCCAAACTTCTTTTTCATGCCAGGCTTCATTCTCACTGCTCATCCAAGCGTCTCTGTTGAATTTAACCTCCTGGGATCACTCGGCACTCACGGAGCAAAATCTTTTCTTTTTATTCCTCTTGACAACAGTGGATTATGACGCTGAAGTGATCCCTGTAGAAAAATTGTATCGATTCACTGACCTGAGTGATCAGCATTAGCCAACAGACATCACACCTGCAGCTCAGAGGGCTCACTGGGACACTTCAGCAGAATAAACCTTTGAACAGACTTTTCTGTGTCACTTCAACATACACGGACTACATGCTGCTTATTGTCTGCCATGATTCTGATTATACACCGACCTTCCTCCTGTGTCCCTTGCAGGTGAATGACAGCACCAATGTGGCGGGGTGTCCAGGGGAGATGCTGTCCCGGCGCTGCGTTAGCCTGATGAAGTCTGCCCTCAGGCCTGAGATGTGGCCTCGTGCTGAGCTGAAGCTGCAGTGGTTTGACAAGCTGCTAATGACAGTGGTGAGATAACACACTGTTTGTGCATTTGCAGAAACACATCAGGAACAATGCACCTCAATATCAGCTTACAGGATTTACACAACATAAAGAATCTCTCTGCAGGGGTTACGATTTTAGCATTTAGCATCAGTGAGCTTAAGAAGAAAAAACACTCTTTGTTGGAGAGCAGTGACCTGAAAATTATTATTTTTTCATCTCAATATACAGAAATCTGCCTCTTAACTATTAACAGTGAACCTTAGACTCATTAGAGACACATAAATAGGATTTACTTGGAAGAATATAATGCACAAACAATGCTGGCATTCACATTGTGGACAGGAAATGGAAAAAAAAAATTATCCCAGATGGTAAATTTCAACATTAATTGATATCAGTATTCATTGGTATTATTAATGATTATCAGTAATGTATCTGGTGAATATAAAAAACAACTTCACAGCAATTTTGTTGCTAGCAGACGTTACTGGTTGGTTGAAGGGACTGTTAGCCACTTCCCTACGAAGTGGATAGCACCAACTTTTTTGACCAGAAGACTTGCGCAAAGTAGATCTGATCTTCCTTTTAACACAACGTTTTTCTGTTCAAAGCAACTTTAGCCAGATACAAAGCAACAAGGTATTATATTTATCAACAGTTACGTGGTGCTGTTGTTTGAAACCTGACAATCAGCAAACTTTGTAAGTTTGTAGCGTAGTTAAGTAGCCAACCACATTTAGCACTACTCACATCCCAGTGCTCTGAGACACACCCGTAACATTACTTTCGTAAATCTTTATGTCCTACCAGTGCTCATCTACCAACTCCAACCTCACCAAGCAGAGCAAATGGAACCATTTACAGAAACAGCTTAACAGAGAAAAACTTTGATATCTCTTCTCATTGCCAAACTTTGTTGCCTGGCATGGTGTTATCATAGAAACTTCAGTGTGCCATAAATCATACGACCTGACTTGATTGCCTGCTGATAGCCTCATTTTAGTTGTGGATTATGATCATGTATGTAATTAGAGATGAGACTTTTTCAAGGTCACTGAAAAAGTCCTCACTGTCCCTTTAAACACCTGTGACAAACAGCAGGGCAGTCAGTTTTTTGTAGCCCCCCAAAAACCTCTAGAAATCAATATTTTTTCACCTTATAAGAAAGTCATGAGCTTTTTCTCCTTCTCCCCACTTTCCATAGTTGAGCCCCAGCTGCAATTATGCCTTTTGATGAATGTAACATATTGTAAAAATGAATATCTGCAGGCCTTTCTTCTAATTTGTAAGTATTGAAATTCAAAGCTGGACAAAAAGAATGTAGAGAACCAAATCCTTGGCAGATGCATTAATCATTGAACTTTTTCCCCACATAAACTCAAGACAACTGAGAAATCAATATTCCACACACAGAGGTATTTCTCGCACAAAAGAACCAAGGCGGTGTGATTGCTGCTAAACTAAAGATCAATGACTAACATCGGGTCCCTAATTTTGTCTAAATTGCAATCAAGGTTTACAAGACGGTAGGGGCAAGAGGATAATCTGGGACAGATCCATGCCGCTAATCTTGGCTAATGAACAAGAGGACTCCTGTGATAAGACTGCTGCTAGATATTAGGGTACTATTGATTTGGCACTGTATTAACAGACTGGGATCTTGTATCTGGCGCCTTAGAGATACGATATTTGCGTGTATGTGTGGGTTATTGTGTCCCTCCGTCCCCTGCTGCTCCTCATGTGCCCTCTCATGCCACTCCCTCTGACTCTTAATCACTGCCATGCCACTACAATGAGATGATAAAAGGTAATCGGATTTGGAGCATTGTTCATTAGTCTGAGTAAGATGGCTGGGCAGGTAGAGCATTGTCCCGAGGGGGCTGGGATTTGTGTTGGTGCATCTGCATAAGACCTAAAGGAAACCCTGTTTATCACACTGTTCCCATGGGGTCTGCAGGGGCTGATTGGTTGTGCGAGTGTGTGTGCGTGCAGGCAAAGAGAAGCAAAGGCGTGCCCAATTGCAGCAATCCCCAGAAGGAAACAAGGGAAGTACGTGACAATCGCGGCACGCGGTGATAACCTTGTCTGAAGCGCGACTGAATCGGACCAGAGAGATGACGAGAGAAGGAGAGGGGCGACAGATAAAGAGAGGGACACAGAAGAGAGGCTGCGATAAGAGGCTGAAAAGAAGAGAAGAGATGAGAGGAGGAAGTGGTGGCAAGACGGAGAGAAAGGCGAGGACAGATTTCAGAGAGGCACAGTGGGGAGATAGAGGAGGCCGGGGTGGGGAGTTAAGGATGAAGAGGGAGCAAGAAGGCAGAGGCCAACCCGGATAGAGTCCCGTTATCTCGCCGCTGTCATTATTTTGTCATTATGGTAGTTGGCGCCTCACTTCATGTATTCACAGATAAGAAACAAAAACTCAAAGACGTTGAAGCAAACACTAAGAGCTTAAGCAGGGACGGGAAAACTTCTGGGAAAACTAATACTTTTTCTTTAATGTTTGCTGCATTTTGTTATTTTATTCACATTTTACCCAATAATTGTGTTGATGACAAACACCCCTATGCACCAAATATGTTGTCAAGTAGCCTGGAGCTTTGTGTAGCACATTGATGGGGAACAGCAAAGCAATCACAGAAGCAATTAGCTATCTACCAACAGGTATACATACCTTTAAAGGGACTGTGAGGACTTTCTGTGTGATCTCGAAAAAGACCAATCTTGAGATATAAACCTGATCATAATCCACAATTTAAAAAGATTATCAGCATTTGTGGAGCTTTGATATTTGACAGATAGAAGCAGAAGAAAGCTAAACAGGGGAGTGATCAGGCACACTAAAGGCTAAAAACAAGAACATGAGGTAGTGGTTAAAACACAAGCTAACGGTTAAAACTGCTCATAAATATCAGACCTCATTGCATTGTGTCCAGTCAAAAGTTTTCTTGAACAAAGAAAAATAGTGTTACCAAGAAGATCTGCTCATTTTTCCAAAACAAACTGAAATCAAAACAAAATTGGTTCATCACAACAGTGGGGAGCAAGGGCCTATGGGAAGCGGTGTCTTTATTGCTAGTGCTGTTGCTAAGTTTCCAGAAAGTCCTCATAGGTACTTTAACAATTAGAAATGAAGGCACAAAAACAACAAAAGACATAATTATGGCCAGTTTTCTCAAGTAATGCATGATATTATCGGTTTTAGCCGATACAGGTTAAAAAATGAACAATTGGTTCCATCGCTGATATCTACTGACATAATGGGCTGCTGTTAACTTGATCAAATGCTCGACCTTGGCGCCGACCTTGGTTGTAATTTTAGACATCTATTGAGACAGTCATGTATCTTAAAATATTTTACTACTTTAAAAATATGTAACTACATAAAAGGTTTTTTAGACTTAACTTGATTTTGATTTTTCCCTTTATGGCTGCAAATTTTGAAAATTTGACTGAAAGGTCTGCTTGAATCATTATACTGGTGTCATTTTATTAATTAAAGGGTTGAATCAAACATTTGATATGCTGATTTACAGGAGAAATCAAAATATTAACATATATACCATGTATTGCGATACAGCCAAAAAATATTGAAGCAAATGCAATTGTAATATAAGAAATAATAATCGCAATTAGTTTATTTTTGCAAATCATTCAGCCCTACCTAAAATAGGCTTTTATACGTATCCGCCCCTTGTAGAAAGTCCCTGCATCTCACCTTAAACAAAATATGGAAGAAATATTTCATCTCCTTTCTTTTTCTGTCCTCAGCTGTTTCTCTGTCGTTTTCTCTCCATTACATGTCGATGAACTTACAGTTTGATCTGCAGCTTCACCACTGAGCTCCAAGGATTTTGAATTATATTTTTGATTTCTTTGCACTTTAATAACTCAAACCATTTAATTAAAACTCAGCAATTCTGATAAAAAAGCAACTTTGAAGTTGAGACTCTAAACCAAAACACTGTCTTTCTTTCCATGAGGTGACCTGACTGTAAACTCACTATATTTAGGGTTTGGACTAAAAATATGAGTTGAAGGATATTTTTATCAACACTTTTCATCATGTATTGATCTAAACCTTTATAACATCTTCTCTAGATTGCATTCTGTTGTTGTCAAAGTGAAACCACCTTTGTTTGTATGTATTTGTCTTCTGATGAAGCTGTAAATGTGAACTCACACAGAAATACAACATTATAACACAGAGCCTCTAAAACGTCAAATCTAACAGACCGTGCAGTCAACAGTTTTTTTTTTAACCCATGTTTGGGGTTTTTTTATTTTGCCATTTTTTTACACACACAAACACACAAACACATTTAAACACAAACAGTAAAACACATTTCAATAAAAGTGCTCATTGGGAGGATCCCCTTGGACGGAAAGCTCTCCTCAGAGCACGGCTGAAGAACTTCTTAATTCTTCTCCATCTGCTCCTCCTCTCTTTCGTGAGGGCCAGTTCTCCTGGTGGATCGTTACAGTCTTGGTTTAGGTCATTCTCGGCTGGAGCATCTTCATCAGCGTCAGCAGCGGCTTCGAGTGGATCGCTTGGTAAACCCTCAGTTGGATCTTCAGAGTTAAGTCCATGTTCCTCTACAGCGAGAGTCGGTATATTTGAGCTCTGTGTAGAAGTTTCTTGTGGGTCTTTTGTTGCCACAGACACAGCGAGAGCCTGGTTTTCAGTGTCAGCTACAGCAGTTTCAGTTGAGCTCACAGTTGGATCATGAGAACCAGGACCTGGTCCCTCCCCAGCTGGGGCCCCTTCGACTGCAGCAGCTTCCGGTAAGCTCTCAGTTGGATCACAGGAACCAAGACCTGGTTCCTCCCCAGCTGGAGCCCCTTTGACTACTGCAGCTTCAGGTGTACCCGCAGGTGGATCACAAGAACCAGGACCTGGTTCCTCCCCAACTGGAGCCCCTTCATCTGCTGCAGCTTCCACTTCATCACAGGTCTCTCTGTGAATGCTGTCTTCGGTTGGTTGGTCTGGCTCTTCTCTCTTGGTGAAGTCCATTTTCTTAAAAGAGTCCAGAGCATAATTGCTAGTCCCCTGCTCCTTTAGGTGGATCATGGAGATATAAGGGTGTCTAAGAGCCTCTCCAGGGTCCATCCTGGTTTGGGCGTCGGTGGTGAGGAGCCCCTTGAGGAGACCCACAAAGGCTTTACGGTCAGGGATGGGGATTAAGTCGTCCATTTCTGGTGCAACTTCCATCAAGTCAGTAAGTGAGTCCACGACAGCAGGGGGGCACAGAGGCCAGGTACCAGAGTCCCGGTGGTACTCTTTCTGTGTTTTTAGTCGCCATTCAGAAGTAGGGGAGTGCTTGGTCTTTCTAAAGAATCTGTTGGTGTAGCGCCCAGCCCCTAGGAGATGATCGGCCGGTTGTCCAATAATTTTTACTATGTTGTTCATGACTTCGTACCTAGATCCGCGCCCGAAGAGGTGGCAAGCGGTGTAGAGCTTAAACAAGACACATCCTAAGGACCACATGTCCACTGCCTCAGAGAGCGGCAGGCCCAGGAAGACCTCAGGTGCTCTGTAGGCTTCAACCTGGATATGCATCCCATCCTTGGCCTCAGACGTCTTCATTGACACACCAAAATCAATAAGTTTGATCTTGAAGGGCTGGTCGTGGTGGTTGACCAGCATGATATTGTCCAGCTTTAGGTCAGCGTGGATCACCCTCATGCTCTTGAGGGCGTTAAAGGCTGTCAGGAGCTGCTGGGCAATGGGACGAATCTCGGAGAAAAGAAGAGGATCCCACTTCCTGTCCGCCATGAAATGATGGAGACTGTGATCCAACTTTTCAAAGACTGTAAGAAAAGATACAATTTTAGTATCTCAGAGAAAAAAGTGATCAACCAGGAGGAACATCACAGAGAATCAACTTCATAATGAGCAACAAAAAAACAAGAGGTGTATCAGAAAAGAAGTCATGGATCAGAGTTATATGTGAAAAACAGTCTGTCAGGATTTCACAGGTGGTGTTAGTCTTATGTCCAGTAGGGCTGAACGATTTGCAAAAATAGTTTAATTGCAATCACTTTTACCTTAATAGCAATTGGGATTTTTTTGGTGCACTTATTTCTAGGTTCCCATCTTGTATTTCATTAAATAAACACATTGTACAACATGAACAGTTACATTAATGACAGCACAACAACAAAAACTACCACAACTAGAACTGTAACTGCATTGTGTCTGTTTTGGTCACTTTTCACATCTTTTTTGTCACTTTTGGACCATTTTTTTATACCTTCTCACTATTTACTAGGGTCACTCCCAATTTTCCAGCCAATTTTTGTCGTTTTTGCCTATTTTTGACACTTTTCACTCCTTCTTACCTTTTCTAAATCATTTTTTGCAACGAACTGACTATTTTCCAAGTGTAACCCCAACTTTCTTACCATTTTGGTTGGCCTTTTTTTTTTTTTTTACCACTTTTCACTGTTTTTCAACATTTTTTCAACATTTTTTTACTTTCTGAATAATCTAAAGTTTGCTCCAGGTTTTTATAGCAAATTTTTGTTGCTATTTGGCCATTTTAGTCACTTTTCTGTCTTTTTTTGCCACTTTTTGACCATTTTTCACAACTTTCTGAGTATTTCTAGGTTTATCCCAATTTAAATGCAATTTTTTCTTGCTTTTCTGCAATTTTTACTACCTCAGACTAAGTTTTATTGCTTCTCTTTGCTGTTTTTGCCTCTTTTTACCACTTAGATTGTGTCTTTTGTAAAGGTAGTTTTTAACAGTTTGTGTTGAGCAGTGTTGTATAACTCTGGTGTAGAGCAGAAAACATCTGCTGCAATTAATATAGCTGATATTTTTACACATTTCAGGTTATAAAAATATTGCACTTTCTGTGATTTGTAATATACCAACAGGACATATTACATATTGAATCTAATGTGCGATTAATTGTCAAGCTCTATTGTCCAGTATTGAATGCAATCAGTTAGACTTCACTTATCCCTGATATCAAAAAAGGAAATTGATCTCATTAAAATAATATAGTCAGATATGAAAAAGCATAAATACCTAGACAGGTGAATCCCTTGTGCTCAAACACCTCAAAGAACTGCACCACGTTGGTCTTGATCGGGTCCAGGACTTGCAGAGTACGGAGCATTTCGATCTCCCTCTGGTCGATCCTTCTGTTCTTGTCTTTGAGGACCTTCAGGGCCACGTCTCGCCCCCCGATTAAGTCGAACCCTGTGGCGACTCTGCCGAAGGATCCGCTCCCCACAAACTTTTCCAGGTAGTAGGAAGTAGTACTGCTGTCAAGCACGCTGTCCTCCCTAACCGCCATCTTCTCACAATTCTGCGACATGTCGTCAGTAAAAAGTTTTCCACACAAAGTGATCTCTCTCTCAAAAGTCTTCAGCTAACTCTCTCGAAGTCAAAGGTGAAGTGAGGATTGAGAATCAGTGGAATCAATCTTCTACACAAAGAAGATTCTAAACATCACAACAGTCAAACTGTGACCTCATGATTCCACTCCACTGTTCAGTTTCTCTGCAGCATCTTTCAAACCTCTGTAACCAATATTCAAATGAATACACTAAGAAGACAAGATTTTTACCATTCAAAATGATAAACTTTATTGTTTTTTTCCCCAAATATTCACTCATTTTGAATTTGATGACTAGAACATGTGTTGAGCCCCTTTTGGACTAAGTCTGTCATCCCATTAAACATGAGTCTGGTTCAGTCTGAGGTTAAATTCTTCCTCTCTATTGTCACTTGCTAAATCTGCAATGTGCTTTACTCATGATGAGTAAAGTTGCAATAAGACTTCCTATCTCTTCTTGATGTTGGGCCTGCACAGCTGTCTCACTGATCTTCATGCAGTGTTTAATGTTTGGTTCTGATTGGTCATAACCCCTTACATCAGGGTTGTCAAACTCATTTTCATAGAGGCTCACATCATCAAAATAGTTGCCCTCAAAAGGCCAGATGTAACTTAAAGACAGTGTAAATGTAGCTTTGATGCCACTAATAATATTCCAGCCAGTCATCTGTCTGTACCTTGAATATTTTCCTGTGACAAATCTCCTAAATAAGGTACTTCACATGTCTTAGGAAGTTCATAACCTAAAATTTCTCTCTTAAAAGATTTTTAAAACCCTGTAGTGTGAGCCAGGCTTGAATGAGTTGTAAAATATCAGCATGTTGAATGTTGGCCAAAAATCCTTATTTGTACATTCCTAGTTTTTTCACAAAGCAAAACAACTTTCCTAACCTCTCTTTTCATTCTGTTTCTCAGGAGCAGCCAGCACAAGCCAACATCTCCAACATCTGCACGGGCCTGGAGATCCTCTGCTTCCTCCTCCAAGTCCTGCAGTCTCCAGCCATCCTGGCCCACTTTAAACCCCTACAGCGGGGCATCGCTGCATGCATGACCTGCGGTAACACCAAAGTGCTGCGGGCTGTCCACTCTCTGCTCTCACGCCTCATGAGCATCTTCCCCACCGAGCCTAGTAAGATCTCTCGGTTGGATTAACCAAACTCATTACCTCAAGAATGAAAAAAAAAAAACAAAGCTGCATGTTCTGCTTGTCAGTGAAATCATCCCTCACTGCCAAAATGTTTGTGATTATTTGTTCTTTCTCACATTTTTTAAAGCGCTGTTTTTCATGCAGTGTGCTAAAGCGAGTTGTTGATGTAGATCCCCAGCTGTTCTTTGTTTAAAGCAAGCACTCTCCCGCCTTCTCTCTCTCTCTCTCTATAGGCACATCATCAGTGGCATCCAAGTACGAGGAGTTGGAGTGTCTTTATGCTGCTGTGGGCAAAGTCATCTACGAAGGGCTTACCAACTACGAAAAAGCCACGAGCAACACTAACCCCACACAGCTCTTCGGTGAGACCTTCAGCTCTCCTTTTTCCTTCCTCACATTTATTCCACTCCGCTCTCCTGCTCTGTCGCCCTCACTTTATTGCTCATAAACTCCATACATAAAAAATATATATATTTGTCGCGCTCTCTCATTTCCCTACAAAAACCAAGCTAACTCAGTCACTCTTAGCAATTATTCCAGTAAGTGGGTCGTTAAAATGCAAGCCCTGCTGCTCGGCCTAACATCTGGACTGTTTAAACTGAGGCCACAGTCCAGCGGTTTGGGAAAGGTTGTCTCGGGAAGAATTGCAGCGTTCAGGCCACCCTCACTGTGTGAACATTACTGTTATCCTGCCAAATGTCAGATGGTATTTATTGGAAAAACGTGTATTCATTCCAAGGAGATAGCCATTTGATTTTTTTACCCTCTTCATTTGAAATATATAGCAACCAGATAAAGGGCCCTCAAGGTGACAAATGGTTATTGGAGAGCCGTCTAAAGGTAGCGCTATCTGATACGATTTTCCCAAAATGGCAGTTGTGGTCAATAAAAGGCTTTTGATATCCTTCTGTTGCAGAGAGGTAGCACTGACATGGCAGGGGTGGTATTTTAACATTTGTCTCCCCTTCAGGGAGCAGAAACAGAGAGGGACATTAGTCTCACATATCCCTGCCTCTGTGACATTGAGCTTTATGATGTTCACTATAAAAGAAAAGAGGGGAAAAAAAGCCAGGTGTGCTCGTTTCTGCCTACAGAGTGAGAGATACCTGTCAGTTTTTTATTTCATTTTTCTTTCTTTCTTTACTTCATTATTTGACTTTTTCCCTTCATGGCTCTTTCAGGAACGCTCATGATCCTGAAGTCAGCGTGCAGCTACAATGCCAGCTACATTGACCGGCTCATCTCAGTGTTCATGAGGTCTCTGCAGAAGATGGTGCGGGAACACCTGAGCCCCCAGCAGGCCAACCCGGGTGCTACTGAGACCAGCACAGGTACATGAGAGGGAACGTATGAGGGGATGAGTGTAACGTAACTAAAAGATTTACAACAATACTTAGTAGAGGTGAGAGGTTCTCCACACGGGGGTTCGCGAAGGTATTACAAGGGATCTGTGGCTTTTTGACAAGGCAATTTTAAAATGTGTTCAAATGTGTTCCCAATTATACTGGCTCTGTCAGGCTCCCTAGAATTACTTTATACTGAATACATTATGACAAGGTATGTGTAGGCCTGGTTTAATAAAGACACAATTATATATATACAAGAGGGTTCCTTCACCATGTCTTGATCAGTTAGGGTGCCTTTGATCTGAAAAATGATGAAGACCCCCTGTCTAGGTCATTTACATAAAAGCAATTTAAAGAGGGGTAGAGATTTTAAAGAGGGGGTATCAGACATTTCTAAGTAAAGGGTTCATACTGTCTCTCTGGTAGCCCTTTAGTAGCTTTACATGACTTACAGCTGAAAAATCCCAGTTTTTCTAACACTGGTGTCATAGAGAATCTTCGTTTCAGCCTCTGTATGTTTTGTCTGCTGTCTCTTCAAGGAGCCCCACTCCAAAAACCCCTGCCCTGTGATTGGACAGACATCTGATAAAGCTTGTCATGGGCAGAGACTTTGGTTTTCGAGGCGCACGTGGAAAACAGTCAAAATTTGTACAAGAGAATGTGTGTGGTTTTTGTACTTTTTTTCATGCCACACATCTACCAGAGCACTAAGGAAGAGTAGAAGAAATCTGCATTTAATTGTGCCATTTACAACATTATCAAGCAGCAAGTCTTGTGAAGATTTTGTAAAAATCTTGTGCAGTTTTTTATCACCTGACTTTTTAAGCAATGTACAAACAGGTGAATTCGTAGCATTTTGAAAATCTTCACACATTTTGCTCTCAGTTCCCTTCTTCCAAAACTTAAAGGTTATGAAAACTGTGCAGTCTTTTGCCTTCCCACCCCTGCCTCTGTCCTCAGCTCAGTTCTTGAGTCACCATCAGAGCGGAGAGATCCCCTCGACCGCTGAGGTTCCAGCTGACTCACATTCACAGGGAGCCTTTGCGTGCGTACTTTCCCCAACCCCTGATCTAACAAGGGCTTGTCTGTGTGTGAGGTCAGTCGTACCAAATGCACTCACACGGCAACTTCCCCAGAATCAGTCAGAGCTCAGATTTCTCTACCTGGCTCCACACAAAGAAAGTATCAGGACTTTTCTATCAATGGCTGCAGCTGTGTTCTGAGAAACCGTCACCATTTGGGGAGATTCTCAGCACAGATAGCGCGGGGATGTTCCTCAGCTCCACTTCCCACCTTTTATTGTCTGAGCCCCTCTCTGGAGGAAGCAAACAGATGGTCACAAAGTGCTGTTTCATCACTTAACCACTTCACTTGGAAGCAAATGTAAAGAAAAGGAGTTCACAAGTTTAAGAGTACCTTGTGTTTTTCACTTCTCGTGACTGTTTGAAAACGGCCCGTGTCCACTCTGTTCTCCCAGCAAGGCTTGACCAGAGCTGCAGAAGCAAGGCGGCACATAATTCCTGCTGCTGCTTCTCAGATGGGAGGTAATGGCTAGAAGATGCTATCAGTGCTTTAAATGGGTCCCTAATGACTGTATCGGGAAACGCACACATTTACCGTCCAGTAGGCACAGTTATTGTCACTGAAAGCAATGGCTATCCGACCAGTGAGGCCTTAGCTTAAAGATTTTTTATGTCTCACTAATCTAATAAGCTTTGCTGGAGCAGTTGTTGCACTTAAAATGTGAAGTCCAAATCTGCAGCTGCCACCTCGAAGCACTCAGATAGCAAATGCCAATTGGGCGTTGTCTCAGTGTTAGATTTAGAAACACAAAAAACCATTCTTTTACCTGCATTGTTCATGGTGTTGTCAAGCTCAACACAGCTGCTTTTTGGTGGCTAAATTAGATAAAACTTGTGAGGTAACTTTTCTACTCTTGACTGTCAACCTCCCTGTTCCTGTAGTGACCAGTGAGCTGGTGATGCTGAGCCTCGACCTGGTGAAGACCCGGCTGTCCGTCATGAGCATCGAGATGAGAAAGAACTTCATCCAGGTCATCTTAACTTCCCTGATCGAGAAGTCGCCTGACCCCAAAATCCTCCGCGCTGTGGTGAAAATCGTAGAGGAGTGGGTGAAGAACACTTCCCCCATGGCAGCCAACCAGGTAAGGAGGAAGTCTGGAAGTGAGTGGAGTTTCTGAAGCAAGAGTCTGAAATGTAGGGATGTTATGATTCCTCATGAGACAATAAATGAAAATTAATTCATATTTTTGAAAATAGAAGGCTTTGTCTTTCTTAGATTGCTTTGATTTCATCATGTTTATCTGTAGCAGGTGATTTTGTTGTAGAGGCTGAACCTCTGCCTGCATTGCTGCCCGAGTTTATTCCTACATGATCACAATATGCTATTGGTAACTCGTTAGGACAGGCATTTCAAGCAAAATCACAAGTCGATGGTAACGGACTGCTAACTATTTGCAGATTAATGGAGTATCCCCCCACCCCCATCTTGCCAACATAAGAAGAAACTCAGTGACTCATTCTATGGCTGTGCTAAGTTGCTGTAGGCTAATTAAATCAGATTTATAAATTGATGTAGGTGTGTGATACACATTTACCATTTTGATCTCAATATAAAATGATCCTGGGTAAAAGAAGGTCCATTTGATGATAAAATATTTTTTTTATCAAGAACATTTTACTTTAAAACTAAAATAAACAACAATGTCAAATGTCATAGTTCAGGCCCATACCTCTCTCTTTTATCATACAGGCTAAATGGTCTTATATTTTTTATCATTCTTACATGACAGGATGTCGTTTCTGTCTCTAAATACTTTCACAGTTCTCCTTCTCTCTCTGTATGGTGCACAGCAGAGTTCCGCCCCGATGTGCTCAGACACAAACACATGCACACACACAGAGGAGCACGCTGTGTATAGTGGACAAAGAGTTTTACACATTTTAAAGCCTTCCTAGCCCTCTCTGCCATTTGACACGTTACCTGTCACGATAGGGAGGTATAGGTATAGGGAGAGAAACAGAGAGAAAGGCCATAGAAGGTAGTGCAGCAATCATAAGCCTAGTACCTAAAAAATGGAACAGAGATGAATGAGCTCTTAACCTGTTTTTTCATGTGTCTCTATTGCAGCAATCTTTCATTTTCCCAACTCTGAATCTCATTATTCAATACTCATTTAACTTTTGCGTTCTTGAGTTCTTTAGATGTAGAAGATTTTTGTTATTTAATGGCAGTAAGTGGTCGACTTGCAGATACACTACAACCAGTCTGGTGGTTACAGCCTGTGAAGGAAACAGACTGCGGGTTTGTAAAAACATTTGAATAACTACTATACTAAGATGCCATAATGGTTCAATGAACTGCTCAAAGAAGTGGTCAGCAATTATCCAAATATTCAAAAGTCAGGGCCTATCAATATTAACTCATAAACAACCTCTGAGAGACAAAGACAACAGATGTATTTGTACCTGAGGGACCCAGCTCTTACATTTTTGACACTTCTTTTGTTTTCCTTTAGCCCTGTAATCGTACAACCTAGTGGGAGTACGTTGCATTCTTTCAAAATAAAAGCATGACTACTGCAAACCAGGAAAGTAATTTGTGTAGATGCAACACAGTACACATTTATGATGGAGCCTTTTCTCTTAATTCATCTTGAATGGTATCATCCCATCTGAAAGAAGAGTATTTTTCATTTTAGCTCTAAAGCACATTACACTGTGGATCAGCTTCATGTGCTTTAACCTCGAGGCAAAAACATGGAAATAAAAGACTTAACAATTGCGTCAGCAGTCATGAATAAAGCATGGATATCAAATCAATAAAACATGCGCACAATATCAGACATGGTAATCAGCAACAAGAAAATTAAACAGAAACCTAGAAAATCATTCTGCTCACACAAGCAACCACACAAGTGAGAAGAAACACACACACATTCACACGCAGAGACAGAGAAAGTGTGTGTATCCTTAGGAGAAAAGACAGGTTTTGAAGTTAATTTTAGAAGTAGAGCCGGTTTGATGGACCTCGGGTCAACAGGCAGCTTGTTCCAGACAAGAGAGAGAGTTACTGAAAGCCCCTCACTGGACTTTGATCTAATTCTGGGTACGGCTAAAAGACCTCCACCTTGATCACCTGAGGGGCTGAGAACGGGTGTGAGCAAAGCAGAAAAATACTCAAAGCACCAACTATCCAGATTTAGAGTGAGTATATAGTGTGCAGGGAGCAGATTCCAACTTAATAAGAGATACAAACAAATAAGCTGTAAAAATTCTACAAAGAAAATATCTATTAACAGGTACAGAAGTGTGAATCAGGAAATCATTGTTTTGTTTGTATTTTTAATAACGAGAAATCTGAATCAGCAAACATTTCTTGAAAGTGTGACACCTTTAGATGAACAACAAGCCGCATCATCACAGAAAGGCTAACGTCAGCATAACACCTGAGAAGCTGTTTTTCTTCTCTTTTGAGCTTTAGAATATGGAAAAAGTAATCTTAATACCGCCTGTCATTTATCTTCTGATATCTCTTATCCTCCTCAGATGCCGAACCTCCGCGAGAAATCCATCCTGCTGGTGAAGATGATGACCTACATAGAGAAGCGCTTCCCTGATGAACTTGAGTTAAACGCCCAGTTCTTGGACCTCGTTAATTACGTCTACAGGTAATTACTGCCATTTATCACATGGCCAAATGGCCGTTCCGCCACCGCCTTGCCGCCCTTGCATCCATCTTAGCTGGGTGGATGAAGGTCAGGGGTTTGAGGTGGGGAAAGTCACGGGAGGTTGGGTCAAGGAGCGATGGAGAGGATGGGGTTTGAAGAGGGAGAAGCATACCTGTGTTCATTTTGAGATAATCAGTTTATTCAAGGTGAAGGAGGAATTATTTGATTAAATTCAGCTTGAAAAAGAATGAAAGGAAGAATAGGGATCGTTCCAAAAGGGGAAACCGAGGGTTGTGATAGAGATAGATAAAGCATCAGGCTTTTCCACAGGCCTACAGTGGTGTCAGGACCCATGACAGGACACACAGCATGCAGGGGCCAGAGGGGAGAGACTGTCTCACTGCCTGCTATCCATCAACCTGAGCCTCTCTTTGTCTTCCTGTCTCCCACACACACACACATTTAATCAGCCAAATGTAGCCAGTATCCCACCGCCCCATCTGCCAGGAGCTTTAAAAACCAGCAGTAAAGCCGTGATGGACAGCAAGTAATGAGAATGAAATGATAAAGCAGCTGTGCCTAAACAATGTTTGATTAGGAGAATAGCATAAATAGGGACAAAATGCAGCTGTGTGCAGCTTTCTATCCCACCTTCCCTCTCTTGTGTTGTGTGAATCATACCCGTGACGCCTGCTCACTGCAGCAGTGTGATGAAGAGATGAGTATTATTGTTATTAGAGTGTCTAATGCTTGACTCTGTCTGCATGAGAGACACTTAATTCCACCTAATATTCAGTGTTAACTGCCATCTCCTCACACTTCAGTGACCTTCAGTGTTAAATGACACTGCTGTTTAAATGTGCTAGCACCTCTAGTTGGAGCGTTATTACACAGACAACCTTTGTTTTGCTTTCACTTTAACCTGTCTGCAGTATTTGCTAAAGACTCTTTGGCCATGAATGGAATCTTGTGTGTTTGTTTAATGCTAATTATGACTATTGTTCCAAGAAAATGCTAGAACAACCTGACATGACAAGATTCACGTAATTCGCTTTTGATAGAGACACATAACATGGGGAGGACATGACGGGGAGAACTGTTGGGTCGCCAGCATGCACAGCGCCCCAATTCATTAGAAGGAAAAGAGTACAAGAGGAAGGAAGAGGGAAAAAAAGCAAATACCAGACTAGGCCCCTGGGGATGGGGTTAGGAAAAAACACCTCAGCACATAAGTAAAATAGAAAACTATTACAACAATAAAAAATCTGAGTTTTGCAAGGGTGGTAGGTCCAAAAGCCCCGAAAAGACGGGAGCTATAGTTTTGATGAAGCAGCTGATTGCTCAATCCCTGATGAAGGATTAGCTACCCTGAAGTTTTATAACTAAATGCTTTAAAACAAGGTTACGAATGCAGAATTTTTAGTAAGAACATAACAGATAATGGCTTGAAATCTTGTTGTGGCTTCCAGTCAGACCATTGCAGTAAATCAGTGTTTGATAGTTTCTGAAACAGACAAAGATCTATATCTGTGTCAATTTCCTCATTGTTATCTCATTGTGTGATTTTGTTATTATAGCTTGTTTACTAGGAGAACGACATAACCTTATATAGTATCTAGAACAGATGTTATTTCTTTAACATTGTTGTAAATCACATTTTTGTAACCAACCTTTTTTAACTTAAATAATCAAATAGCTGTTCTGTTGACAATGGACTCAAAATATATGAAAGTTAGTTTGAAAATCCTGATAAGTTCATGTTTTGTCCATCAAAATTATTGACCAATTAATTTATATTAAACAGTGGTAGGTAAGTGCTTATTCTACATGAATACATGGAAGCTAAAAATTAGAGAACATTAATATTGAAGGTAAAAACTTTAAGTTAAGTACAAAAAAAGCAGCTGGAAGCCAATCCTGCTTATTCCTTCTTCATGCAATAACAATGATAATGATCATAGTGGTAGCTTCAATTTATATAGCGCCTTTCAAGGAGCCCAAGGTCACTTTACAAAGACAAACAGGGCAAGACACAAAACAAAAGGGGACCCAAGCTTAACATTCGTTTCGAAAAGCCAGGGAGAAAAGGTGAGTTTTAAGGTGTGACTTGAAACTGTCCAGAGTTGAGAAGGTACAGATTCTGGGGGGAAGAGAGTTCCAGAGGGTAGGGGCAGCCACACTGAAAGCTCTGTCACCAAAAGTTCTTATTTCATTGGAAATCCTTAATGTTACTCATATAGTATTTAATATTCCAAGAGTGTTAATGCATAATTTAACAAAAAGTTAAATTGTAGTTCCAAATCTGAAATGATGACATAGTTTCAATAAACTTACGTTGAACTTAATGTCAATGTTTTGCATTTCTGTCACATTTTTTCAGGGATGAGAGCCTTTCAGGAAGTGACATCACATCCAAGCTGGAACCAGCCTTCCTCTCAGGGCTCCGCTGCACTCAGCCGCTAATCAGAGCAAAGTTCTTTGAGGTGTTTGATGCTTCCATGAAGCGCCGCGTCTACGAGAGGCTTCTCTACATCTGCTGCTCGCAGAACTGGGAGGCCATGGGCAGCCACTTCTGGATCAAACAGTGCATCGAGGTAAACACACTCACAAGCACAGGCTTTTATACTCTCCAGACAGCGGAAAAAAAACCCTCATTGTTGACTCATACAAGTCTCTTTCTGTCTCAGTTAGCGTCTTGTCACGCCTGTCACTTGTCATGTCAGTGACTGTCACTGATCTTTTGTTTGCGCGTGTGTTTTCTGTGTGTCTGTGCCGTAGCTGCTGCTGGCGGTGTGCGAACGAAACACCATCATCAGCACCAGCTGCCAGGGATCCATGCTGCCGTCCATCACCAACGTCATCAACTTGGCCGACAGCCATGACCGCGCCGCCTTCGCTATGGCAACGCATGTCAAGCAGGAGCCGCGTGAGAGGGAGAACAGTGAAACCAAGGAGGAGGTAGGAGAAAAACACACAGACACATCACAATAATTTAGCATAATATCCTGTTTATAATGAGTCAGACGTGCTGGTTGTGAGTGAGTCTGAATCTCATCTGTTCATGTCTGAAAAACTTCTCACAGCTGACGTATGAACACTTCTCTTACAGGATGTAGAGATCGATATAGAGCTGGCTCCAGGTGACCAGACTGCCATCCCCAAGAGTAAGGAGCAGTCTGAGAGAGACACAGGCAACCAGCTGCACATGCTCACAAACCGCCATGACAAGTTTCTGGACTCTCTCCGGGAAGTCAAGGTAAGTTTGAGAACTTCCCAGAACCACCCGGAGGCGACGAGCGGCAGTAAGAGAGATGTACTGCTCAAGTTTTCCCACTTTTTGAACAGAAGTTCTTTATGATCAAGTGTCCCGCTGATTTTATTCTTGCTATAACATCAGGAAGGGAGTCTGACCTGATATTATCAGTGGAAAACAATTAAGCGCCCAGTAGGATAGTGAATCAGCAGTAGTCTCGAGCCCTGAAGACAAGGATTAAGAGCCGCTGACTCAACCATGCAGCAGCTGACACTGTTCTCTGCTCTGATCTAGACGGGGGCGCTCCTCAACGCGCTGGTCCAGCTTTGTCACATCGCTACACCACTGGCTGAGAGAACCTGGGTGCAGCTTTTCCCTCGCCTCTGGAAGATCCTGTCTGATCGGCAGCAGCATGTGAGTACAACAGTGTGTCTGCTCTGCACGTGTGCCCCTTTTCCTCCTCTCTCGAAAAACACACAAATCGCCCCCCCCACCCCACACACACACACACACACACTCCCTGTATCCATTTCTGTATCTCATGAAAGACGTTAGCAAGCAGACTGCGACTCTGACCCTAGCCGCCTCGCTCATTGCTGAAAATACGCATTTCCTCTTAATGAGAATGGATTCATTTGTGCTATGGCAACGAGCATAATGAGGGAGGAGAGCTGGAACGGGTTTAATGAACCAGATGCATATGGAGTATTTTCAGACTTGTTGAAAGGCCTTGATTTGAAGTGATTGAGTGCTTAAACATCAGTCAGTGAGATGACAGCCTCAAAATAATATCACTTTTGTGAAAGACTTGAAGTTATTAATATGTCACAAGTGCTTACTTTGACGTCTGCTTCCTCCCTGCATTAAATACTTTTTCTCCCAATATATGTTAAAAACGGACTGATTGCTGTTGCTTCGGGTTTATAGCACAAGTCTTGTTTTTAGATGAGAAAGACAGGACTTCTACTCTTCTTCAGAAGGGAGTTACTTGTCCACACATTCCCCTTCTCCACCACTGGTCTCATTTAAATGACCATCAAGGCATTAATTATTCCATGCTGTCGACGGGTGGCGAAAATTATTTTCATTACTACTGCATCGTTTATTTCTGAGTGTGTGTCAGTCATGATTATCAGAGTGCTAACCCTGCTGTCATGCTTAGAGCCCGTTCTGAGGGTTTAAAGAGGCTGTGATTGCAAAGTGACGCGTTTAACTTAAAGCAGAGTTCACCTTTTTCACATGTGCTTTGTTTCCTTGATCAGAAGTGCGAAAAGATTAGTATGGTTTTGATTACCTTAGTGTTTCAAAATGTTTATTCAAAATAACACAAGATATCTGCAACGCATCAAGGTAGAAATTTATATTTTTGTGTACAATAGCAGTAGTTCCCAAAGGCCTGAGAAAGCAGTTACAATGTTAAGAGATTTGATTACCTGTCTAATTGTTGTCAGGCAAAATTATCTGTATTAAAGCACAAGTTATCAATAACACTAACTAATCCCTGAGTTAGTGGTATGTTTGGTCCTTACTTGTTGTCACCCTCAGGCTCAAGCACAGCACAAAGCCACTTTGCTATTGCAAATGATGCTTCTCCCTCAGTGTTTTCTAAGAACTTGAATAAAACAAACAATGCCAATGATAAAATTTCTGGGTGCAAAATCAGGGAAGATTCTCTCCATGACTTGAAACTCTGTACTTGAATTTTTTTATACAAAGTCCATTAAAAGCTGCAAACACTTTGTCATTTGTCCCTTTCCTGTCATTTGACTATATTTCGCCACTCCTTTCCTGTTTAGCAGCTCTATTTTACAGGAATAAAAGCATCATATTGCCTCACATACATGCAACAGAACGCCTCCATCAATATGCCATATCAGTTCACTGCTGCTTAAGTGAGAATAGTTTGATCCAAGCTCTGTCTGTCCTCCTCCGTAGGCTCTGTCAGGAGAAATGAGCCCCTTCCTGTGCAGCGGCAGCCACCAGGCCCAGAGGGACTGTCAGCCCAGCGCACTTAACTGCTTTGTGGAGGCCATGTCCCAGTGCGTGCCTCCTATTCCCATCCGACCCTGCGTGCTGAAGTACCTGGGGAAGACGCACAACCTGTGGCTGCGCTCCACCCTCATGTTGGAGCAGCAGGCCTTTGAGAAGGGGCTGAGCCTGCACAGCAAACCGAAGCAGAGCACAGAGTTCTACGAGCAGGAGAGCATCACACCACCGCAACAGGTAAGATCAAGAGTCAAGATTCATTTATTCGCTGCCATTGCATATGTTTCAGCACAAAAGATTTTGCCTTTCAGTTACATCCTGTCCAAGCTGCTTATTAGATGGAATTATGGATAATACTGGGAGAGGAGAGGGAGAAAACAAAAACATAATGCCAGACTAGGTGTTACGACCTGGCTCTGAGGATGAAGGGAAGTAACATAAAAGTCCTGGTTGCGTTTGTAAATTAAAATTATTTATTACAAAGGAAATTGAGGAGTTGCAACTTAACTTAAATCAAGGCGATATGCTTAACAAAATACACGTTTGAACCATAAAATTGACCAAAGGAGTTAAAGAATGACTCTAAGAAGAACGAAGCCCTTCAACAAACGAACTCAAAATAACTAAGGTTGAATGCCTAAGCAATGGATCGAGTAACAAATTTTACAGTGGAGAATTGACGCCTCACACACACACAACAAAAAGCCTGACAAGGGAATCAAAGTGAAATGTCTGCCTCCGAGTGCACGTCCGCAGCCTCCTATTGTAGCCGCTTCTCCTGATTGGTCCAGGGGCTCCAGCCGGATGCCTAATCAGGGTACCTAAGGGTGGTGACCAATGCACACACAGACACTTGCATCCTCACAGTAACTCCCATTCACACCCACACTCTCCAACACTGGGGGGTTGGGGCACAGATTGGGATTAGGAAACAACACCTCTGCACATAAGCAACATTCAAAATCATTACAATAATGAACTCCAAGACTCGCACACATGGTATCGGGGAAAGGTCAAAGTTTAGGGGTGTCACAGTACAGACACTGAGGGAAGCGCCTTCACCCTCACATGGGTGCGTTGCTTCTACAATAATGGTAATGTCGAACCTTTAAGTTGTAAGTGATTGAGGAAAAAGTCCCAAAAAAAGAAAACATTGAGAATCTGAAGATGAAATATTCCTGTTTGTGCTGCAGCTGCTGCTTATAAAAATGTAATTTATCAGCATAAATGTAATACTTTGCCTTCATTTTAATCTATATGCTTGTAGGAAATTCTGGACTCCCTTGCAGAGCTCTACTCTCTGCTCCAAGAGGAGGACATGTGGGCCGGGCTGTGGCAGAAGAGGTGCAAGTTCCCTGAAACTGCCACAGCCATCGCTTACGAGCAGCACGGCTTCTTTGAACAGGTGAGAAACCTCCTTCACTTTGTTTGACACCTTTGTATGCAAACAAATCCCATCATTACAGCAGTGTTATGTAACTTCAGGCTTATCTTGGAGGCTGTGATTTTGTTTTACTCCAATTTCACTGCTTTTTACTGTGATGTGTGGTACTTTGCTACAGTATATCAGTAAAGACAGACCAAGTATAGGCTTGTTGTACTGGTAAAAATGTTATTATATCAGAGAAGCTAATTTTAAAACTTTCATGTGTTGTTCAGGCCCAGGAAAGCTACGAAAAAGCGATGGAGAAGGCTCGAAAAGAGCACGAGAGAAGCAACGTGTCTGCTGCCATCTTCCCAGAGTACCAGCTGTGGGAGGACCACTGGATACGGTGAGCTGCTTTTATCCCAAAGGTGGCCTCTTTAAAACAGTGAGATAACCAGGAGAACACACAGCTTTAGTCGTATTTTACGCAATTACCTCACAGGCCTTGTACTATAGAATCATTTTCTGCCTGTGATTTATCAAACAATCCATGTCACAGCTATTTGCATTACAGAGCACAGACTTTTGAAACATAAAGGTCTAATAGTTCCTGTGTAAAGTTGTTCATATCAGCTTTTTTTATAGGCTTAACCATCCTTTTGTCTTTTCTAAAGGTTTTTCAAAGGTCAATTTGCTATAACTTTGGTTTCTTTCATAGAATTGCTTGAAAATTATTGCTATGCTATTGGCATGTAGAATAGGTTGTGACTATTTTTGTTAAATAATATGTTTTATATACATTTATTGCATCTTCCTACCATTGAAGAAATTGAAATGATTTCAAAAGAATATCTTGCCGACACTTTGACCAACAATTGTGCTCATAAGTTTACATACTCTGGCAGAATTTATGATTTCTTGGCCATTTTTCAGAGAATATGAATGATAACACAAAAACATTTCTTTCACTCATGGTTAGTGGTTGGGTGATGCCATTTATTAAAAACTAGCGGTTTTCTCTTTTAAAATCATTATGACAACAGAAACTTTGAAAATGACCCTGATTAACCCCTTTAACATCGATGACAGTTTGAAGTCTTTGGTGGTCGTTGTGGTCGTTGTGGATGAGGGTCTTTATTCTCTCAGATGATAAAACTACCCGTTCTTCTTGGCAAAAAGCCTCCAGTTCCTGTAAAGTCTTGGGCTGTCTTGCATGAACAGCAGGTTAGAGTGCTATCGAGATGAGGAGACTGAGATGGCCACTCCAGAACCTTCACTTTATTCTGCTGTAGCCAATGGCAGGTCGAATATGTCAGATACATCATCACTAAAAAGGAGAAACAAAAAATTGGTGAAAATTTTTCACCTTGTACTCTGTAAGCAGTCAGAACAGACAGTGTAGAGTAAATCTGAGGACAACAAGAAGGTTAAACTCCATCTTGTTCACATAAGTAACATTCTCAACCAGTGGGAAATATGTGTTGATTTTTTTTTTTTTGATAAATCTACTTGAAATGACTCCTTAACATCCAGTCACCACAGTCTTTGTGTCTCCTCTGAACAAAATGACTCTCCCTGTTGTGAGTGTGCCTGTTAAAAAGCTATTATTGTTGTTTTACATTTAGAAGATAATCTACAACCAAAGGCTCAGCTAGCCCCCCTTGCAACACATAAACAAACATGTTCAAAGTGTAAAGTCACCTAAACTTCATCTCCTCATCCTCATCTCCAGCTGCTCCAAGGAATTGAACCAGTGGGAGCCGCTGACAGAATACGGCCAATCCAAAGGCCACTCAAACCCTTATCTCATGCTGGAGTGTGCTTGGAGGGTGTCCAACTGGGCTGCCATGAAGGAGGCTCTGGTACAGGTGAGCAGTGCCTACTCACTATGGAAGAATGCATCCATTTATGGATGTCTACACGCACAAACACACATCCACACACACGTTTCACTCCCACCGTCTTCCAAAGGTTGCACTAAATTCAATAACAGTTTGACAGAAAAAAGCAGCTCTGAGCACAAGTTCTCACTAACACAATCACAGACTCAGTGGAGCCTCCAGGTTTGAACTCAGCGAACCAACACTTTCGCTTTATTCCTGAGCTCGGTGTCAGTGTGGAGTTCAGTAACTTGATATTTGGAGAGTCCGGCTCCTCCACAGCTCTACGAAAGGAGTGAGAGCCAACGGCACGACGGCTGTGGAAACTCGGCTCAGCTGTTTGGCTTGTTAATTTATCGGCCTCGTGTTTCCTAAAACAAAGTGTGGACGAGTGGTGAGCGTGTGATAGCACCTGACATATAACAAATACTCCTGCTTTGCTCTTTCAAGGAGACTTGGAACCAATCCATTGAGCCGCTCTGTCCTAAGGTGACACCTAATTAAACTGTCTGGATGGCAGCTCCAACTCCTCTTTATCCCCTCCCTCTTCAGCCTTCCATTCCTCTTTTTCAACCTCTTACATCTCCACCTTGTTTTCTTCTTTTTCTCACCGCTGCCTTCTTCCACCTATTCCGCCTCCATCTCCTTATCCCTCGCCGTGCAGGTCTAGTTTCGGCGGCTAATATTTACGACAGCGGCCTGTGTGAATAATTACTCCGGCATCTGCTGCTGGATGATTTGTTTTATGGCGGCGAAAAGGCACAAGGCTTCCGGTTGCTCGCCTGCCCACCGCTCACCACCTCGGAGGCGAAGTCCAAATGTCCCCGCTTTCAATTAAAGCCGGCTCTTGATAAGGGCGGCCCTGTCTCCGGGATATTCATCAAGTGTCACCCTTGATAGGTGCGCTTTGACCGATCACAGTAATTTTCTCCAACATCGCAGGAGTCCTCACAAACACACACCTCCACTTTCTCTCCCTTTCACTCTCTCCTCTTCTCTCCTTCTGCGTTTATTCGACTTGTTCATAAACACTTAACAGCAATCCACAGATGTGATGCAGCAGCCCCCCCTCTGGGCTATTGTTTGTTTAGTGTTAATGCACTCAGCAATTTAATCAATAGCAAGGCCTTTCCTCTCCTCTGCCTCTTTGTCAGGCGGCCCAAGATGATTAGTCATTAGTACAAAAGTCCCTCCTGAAACCATTCAGAAAATGAAATGGAAACAGTATCGTCGTGCATTTGTCCAAGTGCTAAATTATGCAAGAGGACGTGTCATCGGCCGTTTTCCTTTAGATGTTTACATTTAATTAAAACTGCCACGATCTGAATGCTTCGAGGAGTGTGTGTGCTGTTCTGCTTGACATCACATGGAAAAACACACACAGGGAAACATCACACCAAACACAATGAGAGCACTTCGTTACACTTTTGTTTTTTTTTTTGGTCGAACAACAGATCACTGCACTCGCTGTGGGGTCCACCACATTTTCTATTCACACATCTTTTTGTTGTGTTCACACAAATGTAGCCTGATTTTCAACAGAGAGATAAAAAGGAAAACGCGTCATCGATTTTTTTTGTGTTCTCTTTTAAGCTGTGAATAACAGCCACCGACTGTCAGTGAGTCATGCAGATGTTAACCAACAAAGAACCAAACAAAACCATAAAAATGTGTTATTTTGCAGGTAGAGTTGACTTGTTGAAGATGTTTAAATGTTGTGATTTGTGACCTGTCTGATAATATATTGTCTTGCAGCAGTGGCGACACAGCAGAAAGTTGCATGATTTTTCTAAGGTGACAGATGGTAGAAAACATAAAGGACTGTTTGAAGAAATAGATCAGAACATGTTGAAGCTCTCCAGATGAATGCTAAAGGAAACTGGCTTTCAACAACAGCTGGCTTCTTCTGAATCATCTCGAGGAAGACAGATTTTAAATCCACGAGCATAAAAGTCCAACTGAGCCACAGACTGTAGCTGCTGTAAATATTTGTTCGGATGCACAAACTGAAGTCCTGTCCCTGTTTCCAGGTGGAGATGAGCTGTCCGAAGGAGATGGCCTGGAAGGTGAACATGCACCGCGGCTACCTGGCCATCTGCCACCCCGAGGAGCAGCAGCTCAACTACATCGAGCGGCTGGTTGAGATGGCCTCCAGCCTGGCCATCCGCGAGTGGAGGAGGCTGCCGCACATCGTCTCCCACGTGCACACGCCGCTTCTGCAAGTGAGTACACAGAAAGCTTGAGGATGTTGTTTTGTTTTTAACTCGGTCAGAAATTTTCAGACAAGGAACAACATAAAAAAAGACCCAAGACTGAACCCCTTAGACAAAAATTGCAATCTTATCACATTGTGGAGAATGGGAGAAAAGAACACGAGGCCTATGACTGGTCTCTATCCTCTGTCAAAGGTTGGTGTCTTCAGCTGTTTCATTAAATATACATGTCGTACGTCATAAAACTGGATGTGGTTCAGGTTTCACCCTACAAATTTTAATAAATTTTCTTGCAGTAACTGAAAGATGTAGATGCACTATTTTTCGTCACTTTTTCACCATGTCCTCTGAAATATTTCTTGCTAATTTTTGTTGCTTTTTGTCCATTTTTGTCACTTTTAACTCTTTTTCTTACCATTTTTGGACCACTTTGTGCTACTTCCTGAGCATCCCCAAGTTTTATCCCAATTTGAATGCTAATTTTTGTTGCTTTTAGGCCATTTTATTCCCTTTTCACTCTTTTTTGCCACTTTTGGATGTTCTTTTGTTTTTCATCACTTTTTTCATCATTTTAGCTAATTTCTGAATTTTTCAAAGTTTCCTCCAAAATTTCTCCTGCTAATTTCTGATGCTTTTTGTCCATTTTAGTCACTTTTCACACTTTTTTTTTTTACCACTTTTGGACCATTTTGTGCGAGTTCTTGAGCATTTCCATGTTTTATCATAATTTGAATGCCAATTATTGTCGCTTTTTTTTTGGCAATTTTTACTACCTCAAACTCAGTTTTATTGCTACCCTTTGCTGTTTTTGCCTCTTTTTACCACTTAGATTCTCTGTCAAAGGTAGTTTTTTAATAGTTTCTCATTGGTTGAGCAGGGTTGAGTAACTGGTGTAGAACAGAAAACATCTGCAGCAAACTGACACATGCCAGTTCTTTTTTTAAAGTTATTTTTTGGGCTTTTTCATGCCTTTAATTTGATAGAGGAGGACAGTGGATAGGAGTAGGAAAGGGGGAGAGAGTGGGGAGTGACATGCGGGAAATAGGCCACAGGCTGGATTCGAACCCAGGCCACCTACGACCTAATCCACTAGGCCAACTGCGCCCCATATGTCAGATTATAGAAATATTGCACAGTCTGTGATTAGAATTTTGCAACAGTGCCATTTAATCCAATTTGCGATTAGTTTCCCAGCCCTATCTGCCATAGATGGAAGAAACTCAATATTCACACTTACACACATAGCTCAAGTAAAGGGCCATTGTTCCTTTTGATTGTTTTTGCACCTGATTCCAGACTTTTAATGTATGTTCAACACATGAATTTGTAATCTTTATTTATTTCTGAGACAGCAGACTGAGAAATGAAAGGGAGACTCCTGGCAATGAATGCTCCTCCATAGAGACCCACTTTATCTCTGGATCACGAATGGTCCAAGCCTTTTATTTGGACTGTCCAATGATAATAAGCGTGAGGACTTTTAATACCTGCTCTCAAGACTTAAACTGACAGAGAGAGAAAAAGAAGTCCGCTTATTGTTCCCACACTTGAGGAGACTCACGTCCAGAGATCATCAGTCGCCTGAAGACATTGTGTTGTGGAGTATCACTGATAAAAGTCCTCTATCTCCCTCTCTGACGCCCATTTTGTAAAATTGAGATAGATGATTAAAAAGAAATCAGAAAACCTTTAAGCCTCTTTGATTTCAGCACCAGAGAGCACAATAGAACGGGGCTAAGATGAAATAAAAAAAGGAGAAAAGAAGGTAGTGGAATTGAAAATGGTGGACAGAATAGGGAGGGTGGAATGGAGAGAGAAGAGGAGCAAAGAAAGAGAGTGAGTTCAGAATGGCTGTAATTACTTCCCTGCCATCAGATAGCATTTGATTAAATACCTGCAGCAGAATTACATTTACATGATGAATGGGACGCTCTGAATGAAGGTTAGAAATGGGCCATCAGCTGATATTAACAGATAATTGTGAAAAATATTGTATTGCCTAATTTATTTTGTTTTGGGAGATTTGATTTTAGGGCAGGGGGGGTTAAGTCTTCAGCACAGCTCTGATTCGCTACATTTATCTTTTCAAAATGGCTATTTGAATTGGGTGACTACGTTCTTTGTTAGGGTGTGTGTGTGTGTGTGTGTGTGTTTTGGGATGTGCGTGCGCTTGCATATGTGCAGTCCAATTATTTACCCTAGCCGAGGGAAAACAAGCTATTTATTCCTCTGCCCAGCCAAGCGGCCTGTTGTAAATCTCCATTCCAAACTCTATATCTCATATTCACGACTCCATGAGCCTCGGAGAATGAGGAGCCCAGACTCTGCAAACACACACACACTCGCGCACACACACTCACACAACTCAAATACCATCTGAATCAAGTTATCATCAAATCCCAGCTCTTAGCAGTGACTGGCGATCAATGGATTATCACCCACACTATTGATCATGAGGCTTGGCATTAATATTGATTGATGAGCAGTTATAATGGAATGATTGATTACGTGTTCACCGAGCTGCTTTGGGCCAATCGATGAGGCTTCTTTTCCACAGAATGAGATAGAAGCCCTCGCTTTTTTCCCCCCTATCTCCTTTTTTCTTACTACCATATCATATCATAGTAACACAGAAAGAGATAATGATTTTTGCTGCAGTTTTTTTTATTTTTAAAGGAATGAAAAACAGTACTTGATGGTTACTGTGATATCCTTATTATGCTCAATAAAACAAGTTTCTTCACATAACTTTTCAACCTCATTAGCCCAAAAACTGCCTCTGAGGCCTGTTTTTTTCCCCCCATAGCTGCTTTAACTCCTGAGGTCTAACTGTCCTTTAAGGTAAATGTGTTTGGTCACTTTGATCCATCTGGTTTGTGAAGGCTCACAGCTGCTGGGATTGTTGAGAATTAGTGTTAAGCCAGTGACCTCTGGAAGGACAGAAGCAGTGTGTCATCATACCTGTCAGTACTGTGGCAGCAACAGTCCTCTTTTTCTCCCCATCTCTACTTTTTATTTGATCTTTTATGCCTCTGATTTTTGACGCTTTTGTCTCAAACTCAACTCAAACAGAAAATTTTCTCATTCTGTACATCAACGTGGTAGTCTTCCCCTATGTTGAAAGAGGGGGTAATATTCTTTTGCACATCTTTAAGGTGGGGCTAAGCAGTTCATTGTCACTTAGATTAAATCACAGTGATGCTCTACACTAGCGTTTCTCAACTCTACTCAGCCGAAGTGCCGAATTGTTGAAAACTGCCAACAATCTAAGTGGTGAAAAGGGGCAAAAACAGCAAGAAGCAGTGAATGAAAATAACTTTAAGGTGGTGAGAATTGCCAAAAAGTAGCAAAAATGGGTGAATACTGGGAGAAAACTTGGACAATGGACAGGAAGTAGCAAAACTTTTCAGAGGCCTGTCATTTCTGTTAAAATATCCCATCTCTATTGACACTGAAGTTTGGGTTTTAAATATCTGCGAGCCATAATCATCAAAATTGTAAGAATTAAAAGCTTCAAATAATTCACTTTATGTGCAATAAGTCTATATTATATCTGGGTTTCACACACTGAAATGAGTGACCTAAATTGTTAAATTGTGATTTTTGACTTGTGCCTGTTAATGCAAACAGTTTCTTTTTGTCCTTTTTTATGTATTTTTGATTTTTTTTTAAATATTTATATTGTCCTCATTTAAAACAAGGATAATAAAAATATCCCCTTTAATATAACTATTGATACCAATAACACATAAGATGGGGAATCGAAAAATAAGGGCAGATTTTCAAACCACTAAATGTTTATATGATAGAGAAATCTAGAATTTCTTGATAATCTGGGCCTCCAGGTTGCTATCAAATCAGAGTAAAGGGGGTTTGTGAAGTGGGAAGTCTTAAAGAGACAGCAGCCAAAACAAAGTGCTTCAGACAGAGGTGTAAAAACTGTTTTGTAAAACACTCGTGTGAGGAAATTGAGGATTTTTGAAGCAGCAGTTGGCGTTGTTGCCTCACAACAAGAAGGTTACTAGCTTGAATCTCAGTGATTGTTTCTGTTTGGAGTTGTATGTTTCTCTGACTTCCACCCAAAAACATGCTCATCAGGTTAATTGCTGATTCTAAATTGCCTGTAGATGTGTTTGTCCACATGACAGGTTAACCATCAGTCTGTCTGCCCTGTGATAAACCCTCGACCAGTCCAGCTAGGAAGTGCTCCAGCCACCTGTGACCCCAAAGCCAATAAGCAGTAGAGATGATTGATTGGATGAATCATGTTAAAATGCTACAAGAGGACCAGAAAGACAACATAAAGCCTTTAAGAAAAGCTAAATACCCCCTCTTTGATTCAAGCATTGCATACCATATTTTCATCTCATGTAATTTGAAATCTAAAAGTTAATGGCTGTATCCAACTCTGACAAAACATCACATCCTCTTTAAGCATCTCTCTTGGTTCCACATTGTGACTCAAACCACAAAAAAAGTTTTGAAATTCGGGTGCATCGCACACCACAGGGTATTGTTCAAATTATAGTCATTATCCAGCTCAAAACACAAACACAAAAGCCATTCAGATGCTCCCTTACATCACTGTCTGTCACACAAAGAAAATCTCATTCTCCAGTGCACACTTGGCGTCAGAGGAAAATATTGTAGAAAGAAATCTGAAAGACTGGACAGGTAGAAAATGAAACCCAAATACAGGAGTAAAGGGTTTAAAAGCTCTACAAATTAGTGAAGTCTTTCAACAAACATGGATATATTTAACATCTTTTGTTAGAGGAAAAATAGAGGCCTCCTGAAAGATTCCTGTTCTCTGCTTCTGCTTCGTATCCACTCTCTTAGCATGTCAGCACGACCTCTTTTTCAGATCACCCTCCTTTGTCCTTTCATTTCCATCCATTTGGCTGCTTTTAGAATGTCCTGCTTCACTGTACGCTTCATAACACACCAAAGACAATATTTGCAGTCTAAGAGATGAATTGGAAACCTTTTTGATGACTCTTAGTGGGCAAACAAACTGAAATCTAGCACAGCTTAGAAGCTAAAGACTAGAACAAAAAACACCAAAAGAAAACAAATTGTATACAAGAGATTTCTTTAAAAAGAGAAAGTCTCTGATTGACTGCAGATGGCAACGTCTGTGATGCAAACCGAGCTAGAGAATTTGGCTCGTCGTGTCCATTTGTGGAGATCTATTGAGTAGACAGAATATTAAGGAGATTAAGTGCAGCTGGTTGGCTGTCTGGACTGAGTCTTTGAAGCAGACTGCAGAGCAAGCACGAAAACACAAAATGTTGACTGTAAACAAGAAAGCAAGCCATTTAAAGTGGGACTGTTTGCCATTTGGCTGCAGCTACACATCTTCCATCTTGTTGAGTTTTTTGAAGAAAGAAGTTGAAGGCAGATTAAAGCCAGCGCTGTCTGGATAACTGACACAAAGTTCAAAAACTTCATACTGAGGAGTAGATTTAACCTTTGAATGTGTTGCAGGAATTATCTCAGTATTTTACAAGAACTTACATGTCGTAACAGGTGTTTTGCATTTCATGTAAAACAAGGGATCCCGACCAACCAATACCTTTTTTTGGGACCCTTGGCCGAGGATTAATATGGGTTATTGATTTGGGACAGATACTGCTTTTGCTCCCTCAGAGTATTTCCTAAAAATGACACAATGATGACAAATGTTACAGGTCTTAATTTTAAAACAAGTTACATTTATTGAACTAAGACAGGTAGAATATGTTGTAAACAGTAAAAACAGTTTAATCTTTGTTCAACTTTATCAAACATATACACTGCCTGGCCACAAAAAAAGTTGTTAATAGACTCTTTTATAGCATTGGACTGCCTTTAGCTTTGATAACAGCTTGCATTTGCTGTGTCATTGTTTAGATAAGCTTAGATAAGCAACCACAGATCATAGCACTGCCCCCACAGGCTTGTACAGTAGGCACTAGGCATCATGGGGTGCATCACTTCACCTGCCTCTCTTCTTACCCTGATGCGCCCATCACTCTGGAACATGGTAAATCTGGACTCATCAGACCACATGATCTTTTTTCATTCCTCCAGAGTCCAATCTTTATGCTCCCTACAAAACTGAAGCCTTTTTCTGAGTTAGCCTTACTGGTTAGTGGTTTTCTGAAAGCTACACAGCTGTTCAATCCCAATCCCTTAAGTTCCCTTTGCATTGTGCGTGTGGAAATGCTCTTACTTTCACTATGAAACATACTCCTGAGTTCTACTGTCTTTCTTCGGTTCAATTTAGTCAAACGTTGTAGTGATTTCTTAGCACAATCACAATGTTTTCTCTGCTTGATGCCTGATTTGACTCTTCTTAAACAGACTAACATCTTTTCCACGACCACAGGATGTGTCTTTCCATGGTTGTTTAAGAAATAGGAAGTTACTCATACCATCATCTGGAGTTCAATTACTTGTTACCAGCTTAAAGATAATGTAGTAATTATCCAATTTTCCAATGGGGGACTTGTACCTTTACACTTAGTTAAATCCAGGTGGTGACTTTTTTTGGCCAGGTAGTGTATTTTGATTTAGCTTTAAAGTTGCTTCACTCTGCAGTCTGCAAGTAGGGGAGGAGTTAGGCATTTTCTGCACATGAGCTGTAGTATCTCCTAGCAACAATGTCGATTCAAGTGAAAAACACAAAAATCAGTGTAGACCAATTTAACAGTCTGTCCTTAATGTAAACATTAAATATGGAAACATGAGACATAGTATTTGATCATGATGTTTATGTCTTGTGATTTGTCTCCAGGCTGCCCAGCAGATCATTGAGCTCCAAGAAGCAGCCCAAATTAATGCAGGGCTCCAGCCAGCCAACCTGGGCCGCAACACCAGCCTCCATGACATGAAGACGGTGGTGAAAACATGGAGGAACCGACTGCCAATTGTTTCTGACGACCTGTCTCACTGGAGCAGCATCTTCATGTGGCGCCAACACCATTACCAGGGTATGGCACACACCAGTGTAATGACACATAGATATATTCACAAACACGCACATACACACTGTGTGAGTGTTCCAGGGCGCAGGAACACTCCAGCTCCTGCTCAGGTTTCCACTACTTCCAGGATGAGATCTTCTTTAAAAGGCCACGATGTGCAGAACCCCCTCAGGGTCTCTGTACATTTCCAAATGTCAGCTCGCGAAAGCACTCGCTCTCTCGCTGCAGGACACAGCTCACACACACTCTCGACACACACACATATTTACCTTGCTCAGTGCTCGGCTCTCTCCCGCGGTGACTTTGAAACCATTCAGTGAGGCAGCCACTGCAAAATGTGATGTCTCAAGCAACTTGAGCTCCAACTCTGACTGTGAGGCTCTGAAATAATGATAGCGCCTGTTCTCTGCTGCAGCGTGCCAATAAAATCTACTTCATTTATACGTGACAGCTTTCAAACTTATGTTAAAGTGAAATGGAATTTTCTTGATGAAATTCATCGCCATGGCCCATTTACTGTTCAATACGTTCGGTGTCCCCAGTGCCCTCCTCTGCATTATGACAGCTGAGCTTTCTGAGTGCTTCACAATCCCCAGTCTTCATACTCCTCTAAGCTCTCTACTCTTCTCAACTTCTTCAAATACAACTCCAAATTGAGAAGCAAAGACATGTTCACGTTTGTTTTTCTCTCTGTTTACAGCCATAGTGACAGCGTATGAGACCAACACGCAGCACGATCCCAACAACAACAACGCCATGTTGGGTGTGCACGCCTCGGCTTCTGCCATCATCCAGTACGGCAAGATAGGACGCAAACAGGTACTTTTCAGTCTTAAATGTATGAAAATGTGACCTCATAAACAACATTTCACTCATCCTCTGGTTTTCCTTGAATCAATCATCATCATCATCATCAACCTTTATATGAGCTTCAAAATCAGTGAGGTTTCCCTCATTTACAAGGAAGTTAAGATACAATTAAAGATAACTGAAACAAAGTAAAAAGAGCAAAACTTGCCAAAAACAATTTCACACTGAGATGAATTGATTGGAGATAATTGACTTGAATTATCCCAGAGAAATGAAAATGTTGATCTATTGAGGCTGTTTTAATAATTCCACAACTCAGATTTACAAAGAATTCTTCTGGGACTTGAAGCCCAAGGCAGTTAGGAGAAAAAGTTAGGTATCCACAAAAGATAAAGAGATCCATGTTTATTAAGCCTCTGTGTCAGAGTGTATTGATGGTTGCATTCAGGATCTCCAGTTACAAGCCTAAAAGCAGGTGGATGCACTGAGTCCTGGGATTTGAGACTGGAAGCAGTGGTTTGTCCGCAGATAAAATCTCAGTAATCTGACTCGAACAGAAAGTCTGCTTCAAATCCAATTTTCTGTCACTAAAGAGGAAATTGAAGTTTGCTGATGAGGTCAGCAAACTTCATAAATTATTCACTTTGACTCTCAATATCACTTCATTCTGTCTTAGTCCTGAGGAAGTGAAGAATTAATTGTCAGGTTTCTGTCTTTGAGGTTTGTATTGTCTGTATTATTCATTCATAGGTTTGTACAGGACAGACCATTTTGTTACTTACTGTTTACTTTTTGAGAACAGGACAGATAAAATAAGAGTTCTTCTTCTCCTTGCTCCTTTTTGTACACTGAATAAAGTGCAAATTGTTGTTTTTTTCTTTTGTGTATAAAGTGTGGAACTAATCAATGAAAATAAAATAAATAAATAAAAAAATCTAGTGTGGATAGTTGTAGTGTACAGTTAGATTCACTATTGCTGTGGAAAAACTGTTCTATTTGGTGACAGTGAATAGGAGTTTAAGCATAGTAAGTGCTGTCTGAAGAAGTATTAAAACAGAGAGTATGTAATCAGTAGGATACTATATAGTTGTGTCATCTGCCTATAGATTGACATTACAGTCAGTTGAAGTGGAGACAGTGTTGTTACTTGAGATCAGGGATGTCCAAACTACAGCCCGGGGGCCAATTGTGGACCGCCGTCTACTTTCAAGCGGCCCCCAGTTCTCATCTTACTTTGTGTTAGTTTTGTCACTTAATCATGTTCTAATTGTTTACATTTAAAGTTTCTGTCAAGTGCTTGAAATAAAAATGACAAAAAATGTGTTTGTTTTTTTCAGAAACCACGAAAAACAAATTGTTTTCCAATAGAGCACGCATTTGTAACTTTCACTGTTAGTAAACATGTCCATAAGAGTTGCCGGCCCTTGGTCATTTTCATGGTTTCCAATACGGCCCTTTAGGGGAAAAGTTTGGACACTTCTGCTTTAGATGGCAAAATTAAAAAAAAACAAGACCCAGAATTGATCCCTGTGGAACACCTTTGGTTACAAGTACAGTTAAACCATCTGTCAGCAATTAAAACAGAGAGTCACATTTAATCAGCACAACACTAAATACACTGTCATGTTCATATAGATTGACATAACAGTCCGTTGAAATAGAGACAGTGTTGTTGCTTTAGATGGTAATAATAAAAAAACAGGACCCAGAATTGTTTTTCAATGCTGTTCTCCTAAATGGACTTCTGAGTCTGGCAATAAAGGTGATGATGATGATGATGATCCCATTGGCACACCTTTGGTTTAAAGTACAGTTGAATGACGGTTAATTTCAGCAATGGGACCAAACCTAGAAGGACATCATCATAGTTCGCAACAATGTCTCATATCGCTCTCACCTTTTTGATGTTTCGTGGCAACTTCTCTCTGTTTTCTCTTTCAGGGTTTGGTGAATGTGGCTCTGGACATCCTCAGTCGCATCCACACCATCCCCACGGTGCCCATCGTGGACTGCTTCCAGAAGATCAGACAGCAGGTCAAGTGTTATTTGCAGCTGGCTGGTGTCATGGGCAAGAACGAGTGCATGCAGGTAAGATGTGACACTCTATTCTGTCCTATATTTCCAATTTTAAAGCTTGAAATGGAAGTCAAACGGCCTATTCTGATGCCAGCATTACCAATCTCATTCTTATTCCTCCTCACTTTTCAATAGTGTTTCACTACACTTGCTTTTTATCAGTGGATCTTTGGATAAACCTCCACCCTTTATCAATAATTGAGTATAAATTATGCTGTTAACAGGTGTGTTTTCATGATCTCATCCCACTGGCTTCTGCTAGTAACTGCATGAATTTTCAGTACGTATGGCAGCAAGGCATAAAATATTTTATCACCCAAATCCAACCCAGAAATGGTAAACATTATTCAGTATGTAGAATCTAATTGAGTGCAATTAGGCATGAAAAATGCATAGTTTCATGTAGCACCTGCACCATAATGAGAGAGGTTGACCTCCCTCCTGCATGTTCTAATTTGGAGCCAGCCCTTAATGAAGAACAACACATCCGATGCACTCGACGTGATTTAAGCACTCGGCTTGATTTCTGTTAGCAGTAGCTGCAGGCGTAGTTAGCGGTACTTCGATTGGGAAAAGAAGTCGGAGCGAAAAGTGTTTCGGGTGGCTGTGGGTGACAAGCAATAGCAAGGAGACTTATAAGAGAGCGTTACACTGGAGCTCGCTCTTAAGCCCATGGAGTACTCTGATTAATAGAAGCCGTTCGGCACACCACAAGTCATTAAAAGTGCCAGCAGACACTCCTCTCTCTCTTTCTCACTCTCTTCTATCTCATCTGCTCTCTCTCTCTCTCTCTCTTTCTCTCTCTTTTTCCCTGCCGCTTCACATCGTTTGTCACAGCAGCACATGGGGGACACCTAATCAGAGGCTCACCATAATGGAAGTTTAGTTCCCCTAACACCTCTTTTCTCTCTTCTTAATGAACAGTGAACACTTTGTTTGTTTTTCACCTGTGATTACGGCCTCGTCTCAAACACAATGTCGGGGTATCTTCTCAGAGAAGTTTCATCTCATCACAGTCTTGGATAAAGTTAAACCCGTGTTAACTTCTCTGTGTTTTAGGGTTTGGAGGTGATCGAGTCAACCAACCTGAAGTACTTCACCAAGGAGATGACTGCTGAGTTCTACGCTCTGAAGGGAATGTTCCTGGCTCAGATCAACAAGTAAGTCCACCAAAGCATCACATGTGTGGTCTCTTACTTTCTTTGCAACTTTGGACTGTTAGTTTGTCTCTTTTCATAATCCTCTTCTCTTCTGAACCTTCAGAATTGTCAGCACATCTATAATCAAATCCATTACCATGTTCTAAAATGTTGTAAGCCAGCAACAGTTTTTCCTTATCAACATCGTTTAAAAGCAAATAGCTACAGGGAATCACAGAGGATTACAGCAAAAAGAAGAATCATTAATTGTTCATTTGATTGAAATCAAAACACAACTGCAAACTTAACTCCAAATCTATTCTTAGTTGGAACAAAACAATCTAATTTTTCTTTTGATTTTCAAAAGTACCACAAGCAGAGAAATATTTCTTAAAACAGATATTTAGGTTGATGTCAGTCAGAATTAACACAAAGTTAAAGAGTTGCTAATTACATCTGAGTTTTTTTTCTGAATTGATTTGGTTTGATGATACATTTATTCAGAAAACAGTGAGAGAGACACTGCCCGGCTAAAAGAACGTTGCCTCCTGGATTTAACTAAGTGTAAAGGTACAACCCTCCTATTGGATAATTACTGCATGGGTGATGATCTTTCTGTTGGTAGCAAGTTATTTAACCCCTGATGCTGATACAATGAGTAACTTCTCATTTCTTAAACAACCATGGAGAAAGTCACACCCTGTGGTTCTGGAAAAGATGTTAAGTCATTGGCATGCATCAAGCAGAGAAAACATCCAAGAAGACTGATGCAAAAACTGCTAAATTTGGGTAAAGAACTGACAAATGCATTATTAAAAACTGGAAGGATGGTGGGGACCCATCGTCTTCTAGGAAAAATGTGGTCAGAAAAAAATACTGAATGACCATAATTGGTGATCTCTTAAACATTTGGCCAAATCAAATCAAAGAAAAACATCAATAGAACTCAGGAGTATGTTCAACAGTGAAAGTAAGAACATTTGCACACGCACAATGCAAAGCAAACTCAAGGGATTGGGATTGAAAAGCTGTGTAGCCTTAAGAAAACCACTATCTGGTAAAGCTAACTGAAAAAAAAGTCTTCAGTTTGTTAGGGAGCATAAAGATTGGACTCTGGAGGAACGAAAGAAGGTCATGTGATCTGATGAGTCCAGATTTACCCTGTTCCAGAGTGATGGGTGCATCAGGGTAAGAAGAGAGGCAGGTGAAGTGATGCAGCCATCATGCGTAGTGCCTACTGTACAAGCCTGTGGGGGCAGTACTATGATCTGGGGTTGCTTATCTAAGCTTCCCTAAACAATGACACAGCGAGCATGTGCTGTAACCAAAGCTAAATGCTAAAACCAAATATAAGAGCCTATGACCTTTTTGATTTGGTGGCAACATTTTTTTTAATTGTAATAAATCTAAATTATGTCTCAACTTATGTCATTCAATGGTATAAAGACTCAAAATTTAAAGGGATGCAGTTGATTATTTTTGACATATCAGCACTGGAATTTTTTCTCAAGTTTTTGTAGATTTTGTTACATCCTTACAGATGCCAGATAAGAAAACTTTCCTAAGTGTCAGTAATGTCATGAAAACAGTGAAAGTTGACTTTAAAAGTGCAGTTTTTCCTTAGATGAGTTAGTTGATAAGGCACATTGCTGCTTTGTATCTAACTTAAGATTTGCTTCCCTCACCTTTTTGTCAGTGTGTTCATTATTGCAAAGTCCTCAAAGTGTGTAAGCGGTCCCCTGACTGTGTGGGCGTTCTTTCCTGTCAGGACTCAGCAGTCATATCTAATCTACACTTATCGCCTCCAGCTGGCTCACCTCTTCTTTATTTTGCTTCCTTGTGAATCTGCGTCATTACTTTTGTACCTCTGACTTGTATTGTGTTTTTGGCTGCAGGGTTTGCCTGTGGAGCGAACACCATGTTCTGCTTGATACCCACAGCCACACTATCTCTCTCTCTCTCTCAGCCCTCCCCCTCTCTCCGCCCGTCATCTTTGACATGACATGGCGTCCTGAGGGGTGAAAGACAAATTGCGGGAGGCTTATTAAATGTATATGCAGCTCAATAATTAACTCGAGGCAATTTTCAGGAATCTCAGGGATCAGCAGAAACTTGCCTCCACCTCAGCAGGGTTTTTTGCAATCATTAAGTCTGCCCCATACACCGGGGGAGAATTAACAGAGGGGGGGTTAGGAGTTGAGGGAGTCGTTTTGTGAGTGCGTGCATGTGCAGCCACATGTGTACAGGATTTTGGGATCATTCAATTAAAGGGTGTCAGAGATTTGACAGTCTACCGGGTGCCTGTGCTCCTGTTGAGCCGGGTGGTAGATACTGTTAATGTACTTTAACTCCGGCAAAGTGACTGAGGCAACCCCATTAAGTATTACTGGAGGGTCTTCAGCTCTGACTCCCATAGCAATCAAGCTCTCATTTCTTAACCTCTTATCCTCCATCGTGACGTTGGCGATCAGTTCTATATTCCTATGATGTTATCAAAGTAGAAACACTAACGCCTTTGTAAAAAATCTGGATGCAATACCACATTAAATAGCTTGGATTCCTCACATTCAAGTCACTAAGTTTGTTTTACAGTTCCTTTTATCAACAAAACATAGTTAGTGAAAGAAAAGCCCTGACAGCAATCACAACAACGAGGACGTCCTGCCTGTTTGGGGTCATTATGCCACAGCCTGACGCCCGTACCCTGAATTTTCACTCTCCTTTCCACCAGAGGAATCCAGAGTTCAAACATATCAAAAGTGTTGTTTCATCAGATTATTCCAAGTGGTGAAATTTCTCCTGTAAAGTCCATTGTTTGTCTTTCTGTTGTCTGTGTTCTCATAAAAAAGCAGCTTCACAGTCTCATAGCATTCTCTCCTCATTGTGAATCTGGCAAAGCTGAGTCCAAGCTACAAGAAAAAAGTAATCTCATCGTTAAATGTGGAGATATCATGCCAGGACAGCTTGTGATAGCCAACAAGCTCCCTGCCTGACTGGCCAATAGCTCCCAGTGGTCTGGCATTGTCACTCTATTAGAGGCTTTTATGTTCGTTAGTGAAGCTGTCAATCCCCCTAACAGTTAACATCACCTTATCTTTCACATGAAGCCAGCTGTAGCCATTTAGATCATCGGTGAAACCTATGTATTGTGGTGTGTCTTCATTTGAGGAGGTACAATCCCTGACTGAAACTACAATTTCATGATTTTTAGAAAGAATAAAGTTGACTACAAAGAGGACACTGAGCACTGATGAAGCTGGTTTTGTTTGAACTGAGTTTTCAGACGAGAGCTTGGACAGTTAGTACAGCTCTGCTTTGTGTTGGGTCACCTGAGACTAAAAACTCTCTAACGCCCCCAAAGTTTTACGTAGAAAGCTCAAATTTCACACAGATGTAGGTGACATGGTGTAGAAGTGATGTGGTGGATGGCATGAAGCATCTTGAAGTTGTTGATTTTCAAAAGTGGTTATAAAAAATGAAGAGAAGTACAGTGTTCCAGCTGCTTTTAGCCTGATGTGGATTTTTGCTACATATTAAAACATGACTTTTTCTGAAATAAAGGGTTTCAAATGAGATGCCACTGATGAATTTTGACCTTATGGTTCTTCAGTTATAAGCTTTGAAACATAGTGTGGTAGATAGGCCAGGATTAGGTGGTCTGTAAGAGGTTAATCACATGCCAAAATGCCTTTTATAATAACACATTTTAATTGATTGGCTGGGGAGACATT
The DNA here is from genome assembly GCA_008086565.1 of Thalassoma bifasciatum. Classification (NCBI taxonomy): domain Eukaryota; kingdom Metazoa; phylum Chordata; class Actinopteri; order Labriformes; family Labridae; genus Thalassoma; species Thalassoma bifasciatum. The sequence continues at coordinate 71,511 of RPOG01002540.1, forward strand.
TCACAGTGAGTTAGCGGGAGAGCAGTTTTGGAAGCGCTCCGAGAATGGAAGAGGGTCCATTTTGCAAGTTGTAGCTCAGTCAGGCTTTTTCATTGACAGGCCTGTCTTCTTGTTTTGACTGCAGGGCAGGCGCGTCTCAGGGTGCCGCTTGCATCTTATTTATTAATCAAAGACTGAAAGGTGTGTAAAAATTATTCACAGCGCGTGCCAACGAGGGCAAAGAAAGCGGCTTGGCGTGGTGAAAACAGCTGATGATTCAGAATATGTTTCCCTGTCAGCATAAATGGTGCAGTCAAACTGTGGGGGTCGCTGCCAGATTTCACCTGTCTATTTCTTTGCCTGCTATTTAACAGCCTTCTAAATCGAATACTCGCACTGTGACTGCTAGATTGCACTGCCAGGATAAAAAAAAAAAAAATCCCAAGGGTGCTTGAGTTTTATCAGGCTGCAGATTTCTCTAAGCTGTTGCAATGCTCTTCACGGTCAAAGTATTTGTGTACAGATAAATATAGCCATTACCCGCAGGTTTTTACCTTGCTGCAGCCCTGTCACTTCTGATGAAATAGGAAGATGCTAAGCTCGTATGTCACCCTGTATTTAATGGATCGATCCGCGCAGTATGATAGGGCCGGGTTTAACTCATATTCCAACACAGCAAAACGTCTGAACCCTTGGTGACATTAACCCCTTACATCCCACCCAATTCTGTCCTATATATCATGGTATGTTTTTAAAGCTTATAACTAAAAATCCATAAGATCAAAATTTGTCAGTGACACCTCATTTGAAAGATTTTAGCGTCTAGATTCAGAAAATGTCATGTTTTAATATATGGCTAAAGTCCACATCAGGATGAATGCAGCTGAAACACCTATTTTCTTCTTCCTTCCTTCTATAACTTCAAGATGCTTTATGTCAAACATAAAACATCCACCACGTCACTTCTACACCTTGTCGTCTACATCTGGGTGAAATTTGAGCTTTCTAGGTAAAACTTTGTAGGAGTTAGAGAGTTTTTAGTCTCAGGTGACTTAACACCAGCAGATGCGTTGTTTTTCACTTTGACTTTGCGCAAACAAAACCAGCTGTATCAGTGCTCAGTGTCCTCTTTGTTGTCAACTTTGATCTCTCAGTGAAAAGGTTCACTAAAAACTGAAATTACAGCTCCTGTTCACAGATTGTACCTCTCCTGTTGCTCACATGAATATTAATGATTACATGCGGCAAAAAAAAAAGATTTTTCAGCAGTCTATTTAGCTACAGCAGGCTTCGGTAGGGCTATTTGTTACTGTACATGTGATGGATATGACGTAATAATCTCAAACAGGTTGTACGTCCCAGTTGTTGTGATCACCATTTGAGGGATTCATTCACTAATTACATTTTGTTGGTCAAGTTAACCGTAAAATGAACTCAGCAGCTGAAATGTGAAGAATCTAAACTTTCTAGAATTCAGATGTTTGACACAGGCGCTACTGTTTAATGCTTTAATGTAGCAGAGGAATAGCAAATGGGTCACCGACGCTACGGGGACGTGTAAGAGGTTAATTCATTCTGGGTTAAATGCTTACTCTGTAGTGCTGAGAGGAAGGGCCTTGAAGATTACAGCAAATGAAATATGGTGCTTATTGATGTGTAGTACATAATTCAGAATGTGATCATCATAATCTGTTTCTGGCACGCTCCATCTCTCTTCTTTTCTTTCTCTCCCCGCACAAGTGTTGCAGCCATCTCTCTCAATCCAGCCCCTCTCCTCAGTGTCCTTTTCCATTTAGTATCTCCTCTTTCCTCCTGACTTCCCTTTCACTCATCTCTGCCACCCTCCCTCACCCCTCACCCCTGACCCTCGCTCTCTAACGCTCTTCAACCTCTCTCCCACCCCACCACCCCGTCTTGTTCCAGGTCAGAGGAAGCCAACAAGGCCTTTTCAGCCGCCGTACAGATGCATGACGTCCTGGTGAAGGCCTGGGCCATGTGGGGCGACTACCTGGAGAACATCTTCGTCAAAGACCGACAGCTGCACCTCGGGGTCTCCGCCATCACTTGCTACCTTCACGCCTGCCGTCACCAGAACGAGAGCAAGTCTCGGAAATACCTCGCTAAGGTGATAAAGACGCTTCCAGAGAGCTTATCCACCGTTTAAGTGCGCTTGTTGTTTATCTCTTGTAGAGGGTTTGTAAGTGAGAGTAGAACAAACAACTCCTCCATCTTACCCTGTTTCTGTAAAGTCTTTATCGCGTCTCCTTTCAAGCCAGGGTCAATTTTAATTCCCTCGTTTCCTGACCTGATCCAGACCATTCATTATTCCTCCTGATGAGAAGAAAGCTGTTATTTTTTTCTTTTCCCTCTCACACGCTGCCACAGTTGCAAGCAGAGAGCGGTAATTTGATCGATTACAGTCCGGCGGTAGACAGTGAGAATGTGTTCCCACGGCAGATCGATGACGGTGTGGAGGCCGTCCTCTGGCACGCTAGGGTTAACAGACTAATGACCTCCCCTGGTACTGCAATCTCCCGACCCTTTACATGGAGCGACCTCTTTTTAACACTCACAGTCGTGCTATCACAGAGTAAGGCCTGTGTGTGGGAGCTCCTCGCTAACAAGCATCCAAACGTGCTGCACGCATTGAATACAGCTCCTCAAACCCATCTAGAGGTTACACAGACCGACCTCTGTGATGCTCTGGTAATCAACTGAGTGCTCTGCTACTGAAGCAGTTTTCTGGACTGGAGAGGGAGAAACATGGCAACAAGCATGGATTTAAAGGATGTCCATATATTTTTTTTCAGGAGAGTCAAATTAGATTTTGTGAAAATGATTCAGGCGTAGCAGCTCTTACTGATATATTAAGTCACCAGAAAGTTCCATATGAAAGTCCCAAATAAACGTCTGGTATGTGCAGTGATTGAAACAAAAAGACGCCTGGGCTATTATTTGGTATTTTACGGTATGTTAGGTTTTCTCTAACTTTTTTTGAAGTGATCTGGAACATGTCTCCAAAGTATTATCTTTATTTAATATGACGTGTGATTGCATTAAAAGCAAGAGAAGGCAGGTGCATGTTTTCTCCTTGAGCTTGTTCAGAGCAGGTACGTAATTATTCATAACAGGTGCTGCAGTGGTAGCGAGCGATTAAAAATCATCTACGAGTTAATCAGTTTCAGAAGGCGATCTCAAGTGGAATAAAGAAAATTAAAAACGGTTGGCAAACATGCGAGGATGGCCCACACAGGTTTACTCAATGAGAATGACTTGGGTTAAGTGTTGGCATGGTGACGCTCCATTAAACATGTTACAAATGGGATTCTTCTGTACCATTATTGTTATTTATTAATGAACCAGGCTGTACGATGTGAAAACATGAAGAAAGTGCCTCCTGGGTAACAGATGAGTCACATTAGAGACTCACCCTGAGAACACAAAGTGTGTCTGCTTCTACGTGTCAGACAGCAGGAATGTTAAATCTGATTCACCACATCCTCTGTCCAGCATCAGCCCTGCCATCATTATCCGCTCTAATGATGGCTGCGTCTTGCTTCACATTCCAATCAGATGGCTTTTTCCTTTCTTTCCTCTTGTCCCCCTCTGACATGGCGCTGCCAAGCTGAGTTGGCACAGCTTCGTCCTGATGCAGAGAAGAGAGGTGACCAGTCATTACCAGTAATTATGCACAATCTGTGTACCCTGGTTGGCTCACTGAGGGGAGCCTGAAGGGGCTGAGTGGGGTTAATGTCTTCATCATAATGTAGATGCACACACAGGCTCACCAGGGGAGCGGGGATCATCTCCACATTGGCCGGGCTTTGATCATTGGAAGAGTTGCCAGGAGGCTGCTTGGCATGCGCAGCAGGAATGGTCTGATTAATGTTACAGACCTTACCTCTTTGCTCCGTGCTGTCTTACAGTTGTTGGATCCTCTTTGTTGATGTGTTGTTTCCCGCTCACCCGTCTTCGCCTCCCTGCCTCCGTGTTCTCACATTCTCACGTTCTTTTGTTGTCCCTTCCTCTTCTTCAGGTGTTGTGGCTTCTCAGCTTTGATGACAAAAACACCCTGGCAGACGCCGTGGACAAGTACTGCATTGGAGTCCCGCCCATCCAGTGGTTGGCATGGATACCGCAGCTCCTGACCTGCCTGGTCGGTTCAGAAGGGAAACCTCTGCTCAACCTAATCAGCCAGGTGAGGCCTTTTTCCAAAATCCAATCCCCAAAACAGGTCTCCATCCCTATTGAGCTTAAGCCAAAATCCGTCCGCTCTCTGAAATTAAGTTTTTTATCAAAGAAAACATCTGTCAAACACCTTTTTCAAGTAATCTCCTTTCTTTGAGTCGTCTTTTTTTGTTGTTTTCTGACTCTGCTTCCTTCGGTTTCATGTTGGATCCCTGCTCCTGACATCAATCATCCCTCTCCTGCTCCCTTGGCTTCCTCCGCCCACTCGGGCAGCACATCTGGCTGCTGCGTTAGCATTCGTGCTCATGCACGTCTTTCTAATCAAGATAAATTAACCACATTCACGCCAAAGTGGCCCCTCTCCTGCGTTCTGTTTACCAAATTAAGCATTCAGATTTCTCCACTGTCCCTTTTTTCAGCGATTTATTGGGTTCCAGCAGTCCTCTGGTGGATTGGTTTTTAAATTATTTGTTCAAGAAATTAATATCAAGTTAATATCGTGCGCATCCGCACTGCGGGAACAGAGCTCGTAATTAAACCGAGGACTAATTTGCTTTGCTTAATGGAGTATTATTTCCGCACAATTTGAAGTGGGTGATCTTCAAAGAGTAGTCTGCTATAACAAACAGCCGTCCTCTCGGCAGAGCAGGGGTGTTCTGGGATACAAGAAAAAGTGCGAAGAGGATGAAAAGGGAGAAGATTTTACAATACAAGTAGGCCGTGTAAAAAAGTAGATGGATGGAAATTGTTTGATGAAGTGATACATACTGTGGGAATCCTTTACTTTTTAGAAAGCAGATGAAAGAACTCATCACGCTGAGGCTGGGTTTTAAAGCTCATTGGCAAACTGTTTTAATACAAGTTAGCTGTTAAATAAATGAATAGAGCAGTGAAAGCATAATTTCTTTTCATGCTTTTATCCTGCTTTTTTATATTGTGCCATAATATTTTAATATCTCCAGGCTGTGTAGAGGACAGAGCTTTTACAAGGTTCAAAGATTTAAAGTTCTCGGGAAGAGTTGAGTCGCTCCAACAATGCCTGCCTTCTGAATCTTTCTGGATGGAAGTCAGGGGATGACCACAGAGATTTAGCCCCCGCTTTAGTCTGCTTTGTCGGCTTGTAATGACTGAAGACTAAAAGGTTGACACCTTCTCCTTCATCCCTCTTTTTATGTGAAGAGAAAACCACATTTCAATGCATGGAAGGCTTTGTCTCTGCCGCTAACCTGAATTATTTAGAGTTTCTCTGCGGCGGCTGGATGTTTAAAAAACGTATGTTGAAATATTGATGAAGGTGAGGAGAAGAGCGCCTGGGGGCAGAAGAGAAGATGAATCAAAAAGTTAACAGAGAATCTCAACACCTCTCCACACACACACACACACACACACACTCCCTCCCTCACTTTTGCCTCCTTGTCTCCCATCCAGCCTCTTTCCCTCAGCCCACCTCAGCCCCGCCAAAATATGACATTTCTTATCTTCCCATTAGCAGCCTGATCTGTGGTTCCTCCTCTTCCTCTCTGCCTTCCTTCCTCTTTCATCTTTAATGCAGCTGTTAGAAGCCACTTAGGACTCCCCTTTCCTGGTACTCCTAGCTCCAGTCCTCAAACTTTACATCTTAGTGGAGGATCTTTCCCTTTAAGAGCAGCTGTCAACTCTGCTTTTCAAAGGTGAACCATTAAAACTGCTCGGTCGCTGCATTTGCAATTCAAGAATTTGAGCAATTTGGTAAAAAATAGTGTGCAAATATTCACAGAGAATTTAACGAATGTATGTTAATGACCCTTCAGTCTTCTTCATGAATCTACAGTGTAAACTAAAATTTACAGCCCAAAATATTGAGCTCCCTATGCTTCTATTATAAGTGCACGGATCACAATTTTCTGCCACATCACTGATCTTTGAAAAGCCTGACCTTCTAAGACCGATTTTTGCAGATAGAGATTTTTTATATATATAATTGGCAGCACACACCTTCAATGTTGTAATCTTATTCTGTTGAAAAATATTGAACATTACCTGTGAAACAATACAAACATGATGTTTTAACTGCACATGAGGTAGTTCTCTTAAAACTTTTTATTAGTTTCTTTTGTCTTTCATTTTCAAAATTTAAAGAATAAACTTTAAGACTCAGTCTGGTAGAGCAAAAAAGCAACAATGGTTGACTTTCAGGCCTTTGCAGAGGCAGAGAGGATCGGCAGAGAAGATCGGTTTCATTTGTGAGGATTGGCCGATCACCAATCCCCCAAAATTAAGGAAATTGAGGCCAATACAGATCTAGGCTGATCTATCGGTGCATGTTTAGCTTCTATGGATGCCATCTTTTAACTACCCCAGTAGTTTCTGGCCTCTCTGCAGCATCCATGATTTCCAAAAAGACTGTCACACTTAAGTTTTACCCTTGCCTCAGTTGATTATTGCCTATTCATGCTTTCCTTTTCAGGTGTTACAGTTTGAATTTTGAATTTGACGATTTAAAAACAAATTATGTCTGGACAACAGATTTCAGAAATGATTTTAAGACCCATGTGGTGACTTCCACTACAGAGTCAAATCAGTTTTACATGAACAGTTATAGCAACCAGGCTCTGGTTATCAGCATCATCTCTTTTGTACACCAGTTTCTCCAGATTCCCATAAACTATAAGGATACTTTCTATAAACTAGATCAGGGTTTCCCATACATGTAAGGCCGCAGGAAAAAGAAGAAGAAGAAAATCATAAAGAAAAAAGAAAATTAGAATACCTTTGTAGACTACTCAGGCTACCTTATATGGAAACCCATTTCTGCCTGTAAAAAGAAAAGAAAATGTGGCTTATATAGACTCAAAATTTTGAGATAAAAAGTTTAAAGTTAGAAATAAAAAGTCAAAATTCTGAGACACGAGTCAACAATTTCTAGATAATGAAGTTAAAATTGTGAGGGAAAGAAATCTAATTTCTTAGATAAAGCTGAAATTTTCAGAGAAGAGTCAAAATTATAACGTGAAGAGCCAAAATTTTTAGATAAATTCTAATTTTTGAGATAGTTAAGTCCAATGAAGATGAAAAAAAGTCAGTTTTTCTTTTTTTCTCATACATATGCCCATCCATCTTAAAAAATTCAACCTAACATGTGCAAAACCAATCTCAAGAAAGACAGCTTTTCATTTTCATGATTTTGATTGACAGAAGTGGGCTCCTGTTACCTTGAGAGTCTTCAACAAAACTTGGCAGAAACTTGGGTTTAGCTTTTCACTGACTATAAGACTTTTGTTCTTGAAGCGTTGCACAGAAGGCTTCACTTAAGCCACAAAGGCAGTTAGAGGCTTTTAGTGTTGGCTGAATATTTCTCCACGGCTAAATGACCTCACCAATGAGGAAATGGAAAGATGTAGTTCAGCTAATAATAGCTTTCAATCATCTCTTTGATCTGGTATCCAGGCTTTCCTTCTTCTTCTCTCTGAGCTAATCGAAGTGGAGCTCCTGGCTTTGGTGTTTCCTTTCTAGCTCGACCACAGCTGACTGTCTGAACGTGGACTGGGCAGAGCTGAGTTTCTCGGTCAATGAAAGCCTGCTGGGATCTGAAACAGCCCTTTAGTCGTCCAGTTAAGGAGAAGTACAGTATGCTCTGCTTAGTGTCTGGACCATCTATTTGCTTCTCTGGCAGCTTTAAACATGAGCTCGTTTTCGTATAATCTTGATTTGTGCAGTTGGAAGATTCCTCTGAAGACCCGGGGTAGATTTCAGAGGAATAAGCGCTCGAGTCAGGGGAGGCAAAGAGGGCCAAAATCCATTTAGCCTCGGGCTACAGTATGAGAAAAGGCTTCTTCTCTTTCTCTCCTTTATATCAGCTACGCACCATCCACCCTCGACCCACTTTTAGAGGAATATTGAGCTCTGTGTGGTTGTTGAGATGTGCAGGTATCCCTTTCTTCCTGCAGGCATATGGAGGGTCTAAAAGGGATCAAGTAGCTGTGTAATTGCCGCCTATGAAATCTTGCTCCGAGACCTGAGAGAACCGTGTGGTTTGGTTCTCCACCAACATGTAGCGGGCCTGAAGCCAGGCAGGAGTCCCTCTTCTTCTGTGAAATCCAAGGAAAATCTCTATTTGGTTTTACAGCCTGGTACTTTAAGTCATCCATCTTTGCAGCTTCAATAACATTCTACATTTCTTTAGAGAGTTACTCCGCTGTAATGCTCTACCTACTTATGTGGCCAGAAGATTAAAAGGTGTCATTAAACCGATTTACTTACTCTTTAAATTTTACTCACTGGATGTTAAAGAAAAGGATTCCTTTAAGAAATGTTAAAAGAAAGCTTCTGGTTAGGGCTCTTTCTGACTCCACCTATAGTTTTGGAGAAAGCAACTTTCTGTTCTTGGCCTTGTAGGCATCAAAGAACCTCTGTCAGAGCTCGTGTTACACCTCGAGGTGGAGCTGAGGGTAGCTCTCTCATTCAAAGGGTGATCCCTCTCAATTTCTGCGTGCGACGTGTCTCAGTGGGTCCCTGTCTCATGCATCAGAATATCATTTGGTGACAGGAGTCGGGACAACAACAAGGAGAGGGGAGTGTTTTATTTTGATAGACTCAATAGAAGAAGTCAGCAAAGCTACTTTGTCATCACTTACTGTGCGTTTATGAGGCCAGGAAAGACTGTGTTTGACAGGAATGTGGAGCTGGAGTGAAGCCATGAGGTGGTGAATGTTTCACAGGTGTGTGGCCTGTACTTGAGGCAGGGATACAGCAGCATGTCTCAGGACTGCAGCTGACCCTCTTTGTTGGGAAAAGCCAACAGAAAAACCAGACTCTTATGCGGCAGCTGCAGAAAAAAAATGCAGTTATAGAGATGACTTGCACCAGCAGAATGTAAAGTTCATTGATTGTAAGTTAAGTATTGCACCCAACTTTCATTTACAGCACCCTAAACTGTTGTGAACAGACCCTTAACTTTAGGCCTTCATTTAAAAACAGAGAGCAGAGTATTCTATCTATACACAATCGACACAAATTACTACCAACATCTGTTCATTCATCATCAGACAAACAACCTCCACATACTCACTCCTATCTGCACATGCATAGAGATGCAAACATGCAAACTCCATATTTTGTAGGTTAGCAGGTTAAGTTTGGCATTTAAAAATGGTGATCACTGAGTATTGATTCACCTGTAGAGCCAACCCCAAGTGGTCATTCAAGGAGCTGCTGCCTCTTTTTTTTTTGGTCAAATGATTTGATTATTTTTCAGTGATGTTTTTGCAAGATTGTTCCTGTTCAATTTCAGATTTCCTTATAAACACAAATGGTGTGTAAAGGGACAAATGTGTGTAAGTGGAAAACATTAACAGTAGATTGCCTCTTGTGGCATTAATATTTAAAACATGTAGGGCTGATTTTGGAGGAAGGCTACAGATTTTTGCTGATTTCACAAATTTATCTAGCATTATGTTGAACATATGGTCTCCAAAGTCTGTCCCTAATTCCTCCCACTATATCTGTATAAGCTTAAAACTCATTACCTATTTACAATCCCAGTTTTTTTTTCATTGTTTTAAAACCTTAAACAAAAACAGGGGTTAAATAATAAGTAACAGCGTGCATACTATAATTTTTCTGTTTTCTGAGGAGCAATACCACTAGTACTTCTGATACATAAAATTTCATTTAACATCATGACAGATCATTTTGAACAAGACTTATATATTTTAATTTCAAAATAAAATACAAGCAACTCTCTATGAGTTTGAGATATGTGATAAATTTACAAAAGTGAAAAATAAAATAAAAACAACTGTCTGAATTTAAGATATGTAATAAATAGAGAAAAATGAAGAATAAAATACAATCATCTCTCTTTGAATTTGAGATATGTGATGAATAAGCAAAAGTGAAAAATAAAATACAAACAACTCTCTTTGGATTAGTGAAAATTAAACACAAGCAACTCAGAGTTTTAGTGTTTTTTTTCTTGTTTTAAAAAGCTAAAGTGCACACGGTTTGACTGTTTATCGGCCCTGAGTTTTATTCAAAGGTGCAAAATTAGAGCAGAATATAAGAACAAAGCTTGAAGCTGCTGAACTGTCTAATCATTGAACTGTTTTACCTTGAGTATCATTTACTGAAATCAGCAGCCTCCACAAGAATTGGATACACTGGAATGAGGCTGGTATCAGTTCTCACTCATCCCCAGATAAAACACAGGAGTTGAGCGCTGAATGCACCTGTTGTGTTATTTATCAAAACCACTCTTCATCCATCAAGTTGGAGGTGAATTTGTTATGTGTCTCAAACTTGCATTCTTTTATGTCCTGACTTCAAGCATCAAGCTCTCAAATGTTGTCAGGGACTTTTCCTTGAAAGTCTTGAGGGCAATTTCATCATCAGTCACATTCAGTTTAGTAATTCAGCCATGACGTGTTTTTAACTTTCCTTAACTCCCCTGACTCAGAGCTTCAAACGCCGCCTGTGTTACAGCAGAGGTCTCTGCCTGTATCAGTATGATATCTCTCACTCTCCTTCTCTCCCTCTCTTTCTCTCTCTCTCTGGCGCTCATACACAAACACTTTCTCTACTCGACTTTCTCTCCATCACCTCTGCCTACCTCACCCCTCTCTCTCCCTGGTTTGCTGTCCTTAGGGGGAGTCTTTGAAATGTAATCTGTGACCCTCTTTTATCTGCTAGGTGGGACGAGTGTACCCCCAGGCTGTCTACTTTCCAATCCGCACCCTTTACCTGACACTCAAGATCGAGCAGAGGGAGCGTTACAAAAGTGGTGGGTAAACATGGCTGTAGTGTGTTGCCTCTTTACGAGACTTTGAACTCTCAAAAAAGTCTTTCTTGCTTCTCCTATGCTGATTTGATAAACTTAAAGAAATGTTTGGGTGGAGAAAATGTGTTTAAAGCATGAGAAACCATCGCTGCTATAAATAACTTCTTCTACAACTCTCGTTTTTATCTTCAGACACCATCAAATATGTGCTGTTTTTTGCTCTTATACCCCCACCCTTCCTTTCTCCTCCACTGATCTTCTCCCCTCTTCTCCCAACAGATGCTTCCGGACAGCAGCAGCCCACCTCGGTCGGAGCACAGCCTCACTCAGGTGCCTCTGACCCGGGACCTATCAGGGCCACCGCCCCAATGTGGCGCTGCAGCCGGATCATGCACATGCAGCGGGAGCTCCACCCGACCCTGCTCTCTTCTCTGGAGGGCATCGTGGACCAGATGGTGTGGTTCAGGGAGAACTGGCACGAAGAGGTGAGAGGAGCGAGGATTCTGCTTTGTGGAATAGTCATTGTCTAAACTACACTGCCTGGTCAAAAACAAAAGGTCACACACTCTTATATTTAACTGATGGATAAGATAAGCAGTGATTAGATAAGCAACCCTAGATCATAGTACTGCACTCACAGGCTTGTACAGTAGGCACTAAGCATGATGGGTGTATCACTTCACCTGCCTCTCTTCTTACCCTGATGCACCCATCACTCTGGAACAATGTAAATCTGGACTCATCAGACCACATGACCATTTTTCATTCCTCCAGACTCTAATCTTTATGCTCCTGAAGCCTTTTTTTTCCAATCAACCTTACTGATAAGTGTTTTTTTGAGGCTACACAGCTGTTCAGTCGCAATCCCTTGAGTTCCTTTTGCATTGTGCATGTGGAAATGCTCTTACTTTCACTTTTCAACATACTCCTGAGTTCTGCTGTTGTTACCATCCTTCCAGTTTTTAACAAGACAGTTCTTCACCCATTTTGGGTAGTTTCTGCATCAATCTCCTTAGATGTTTTCTCTGCTCTTAAACAGACTAATATCCTTTCCACAACTACAGGATGTGTCTTTCTCCATGGTTGTTTAAGAAATGAGAAGTTACTCATTTCATCAGCTGGAGTTAAATAACTTGTTTCCAGCTGAAAGATAATCACCCATGCAGTAATTATCCAATAGGAGGCTTCTACCTTTTTGCTTAGATAAATCCAGGTGGTGACTTTTCTTTTGGGTCAGCCAGTGTAGTGAAACTCCACAAATCTCTGTTGCATTTCAGATGTTAGTCCCCTCCTTTCATTAATTCTTCCTCTTGGCTGCATTCTCAAAAACCTATCTCCACTTTAATCACCTCTTTTAGCCAGCAGCGTTTCCCCCCCCTGAGTCAAATCCTGACGTAAGCCTGTCACAATCGTCCAAACTAAACCCTCTGCTGCTACAAATTGTTTTCGCCATGCTAGGCAGCGTCCACCCGCGGTATCTAGTCTGTGGGTGGAGAGAACACTGGGAGACAGAGGCAGCAGAGCGGGACAGGTGATGGATGGGTGCAGCCAGCGTGTAGGATGGGGCGAGGGATTTAGGGCTGGAAGTTTGTTGATGTGTGTGTGTGCAACTGTGTGATTATCTGTGATGGTTCAGGGAACTCTGGAGCAGCTGCAGGGCCTGATGTTTTGTTCCACGGGGCAAGCAGGTGCAGAAACATGCAAGGCCGTCATCACCTTGCTCAAGCTCGGGTGCTTTGGTTTTGTATGACGGTGCATTGCTCTAAGTTTGTTCTAGAAGACGTGTGCATGTATGTGCTTGTTTCTTATGTTTCCATCCGGTGTAACAGGCCATGATATACCTCAGCTGGAATTAAACCCAGGGTATTTAAACACTGCTATACAAATAGTGCAGAGAAATAAACTGCCCCAGACCAAAGTATACCTGGGGTAGTGATCTAAAAATGTGGTGAAACCCAAAAATGTAACAAGCTTTTACATTTTGCGCAAAAAATCTACCATATGAAGCCCAACAAAAGAGCCAAATTATTGAAAACTGCCTTTGTACGAGAAACAATCTAAGTTCTGGAAAGTGCAAAAACTTGCAACAAGTAGCAATAAATAAAAGTTCAGGGTGGCAAGCATGGTCAGAAAGATATAAAACTCAGTGAAAAGGAGTGAAAGATGGAATGATGCTTGGAAAATAGTGAGAAAGCAGCAAAATAATTGTCAATAAGTGGCAAAAAAGAGGGAACATAACTAAAATGGTCAAAAAGCAGTCACCAAAAGCAAATATAGAACTGAGTGCATAGAAATTAATGCATTTTTCGGAGGCCTGACATTTCTCTTTTAAACAAGTTTTTAATTGAGCTTTTTAACTACTTTGATTTTCTAAGACACTGCATTTTGGGTTTTCATTATCTGTAAGCCATAATCAACATTTCAAGAAACAAAGGCTTGAAATAGTTCACTCTATGTCAAATACATGTATAAAATATCTGGGTTTAAATATTGAACTTTTTTTAATTGTTCCAATTCTCTTTTAGATGCACCTGTATATGCAAACAGAAGCGATAACGAAAAATATGAATAAATTGATGTAGTGCAAAGTTACCCTACCTCATTTAATATTGATTCAGCAAATCCTCTGAATCAGTTCATCTCCTGGCCAGTGGCAACAGGCACTCTATTATTTGTGTATTTCTACATCTTGCTGAATTGACACCAAAGCAATTAAATCAATATCAAATCAGAAAAATATTCAATTGAATTGCAACCTAAAGAATTGAAATCAAATTGTGAGGTTCCTAGCTAACAGAGTTTCATTTTGCTTCACGCAGATCCTTATTTTCTCAGTCATATGTTTTCCTTATTTAAAACTAAAGGGGGGGGGGGGGGGGGGGGGGGGGGGGGGGGCATTTCCTTCCAGCAAATGCAGTATGTTGAAATGCTGAGTCAAGTTATTCTTTTTAAAAGTTATTTATTCCTATTTTTTTTCTCTAAAATGATGCTCTCTTCTTAATAAAGAGTGATTTATTGCTTTTGTTTGTTTAATTACACATAAGATGGGGAACACAACAAATGGAAATTGCAGTATAGGGAGAAATAATTGCAGTGAGGTTAATTTTACAAATTGTTCACGCCTAGTGTAGTCTTGACAGGTGGTATATTTCAGCACCAGGATTTGAGCCAATACTTCAAAATAAAAGACTGAGGAATGGATTTTGTTAAGCATCTTTGTGGATCTTTCTCCTGACTTCTTCTCCCTCTGCAGGTACTGCGACAGCTCCAGCAGGGCCTGGCTAAATGCTACTCAGTGGCCTTTGAGAAGAGCGGTGCAGTTTCAGACGCCAAGATCACACCGCACACGCTCAACTTTGTGAAGAAACTCGTGAGCACCTTTGGCGTCGGCTTAGAGAACGTCTCCAACGTCTCCACCATGTTCTCCAGCGCTGCCTCCGAGTCACTTGCCCGCCGAGCTCAAGCCACAGCACAGGACCCTGTTTTCCAGAAGATGAAGGGACAGTTCACAACAGGTTGGTTTGCTTTTTAAAACATAAACACACATGGAAGCCAAAATAAGCCATGGATGTCTCTTTCATTTTGAGGTTGTTCTCGTGTTTGCTTTTTCAGCTCAGTTGTTTGTTCACTTTAGCTCGGTGGCTGTCAGCCATGTTAACATTTAGCACGGTTGGTTTAGCTTTTGTAAATCCAACATCACACCTCAGAGTTTGAGGAGAGATGAAATGTGAAGCGTATGTTTTCAAAACATTTCTTATTTTTAAATATTTGAGGAGGCGCGACAGCTGGCTACATTGCAAAATCAGCAACACCTCCTAACTTCTCCCCCACATAAAGCTCCACATCACACATCAGCCACCTCCCAGCACACAGACCAGCATGTGTGTCACTGTGCGTCTACACTATTTTAAATAAAAACTCTGGCTTCTGCTCAGAATCATTACGCCTCTCACTTTATATCCACACAGACATTTTGGTGCTGTTAGAACTCACACTGCTGCAGTGTTGGTGTCCAGCAGTGTCGTTAAAGCTTCTGACCACAGTGTGGGATTTCAGGGAGGGGTCACGCTCAGAAATGCACGTGTGTGACAATTTTTTGTCTGTACTCTCTGCACATGTCTGCTCTTGTTTTGACAATACTGAAGTTAGTTGCATCACTGCTGCCCTGAAAACTTTGCCAAACTTTGGTGGAATAGCAGTCAAAGACTTTTGAGGGCTCTTGCCTCAGCTGAAAGTAAAACTCTGAACTCCATTGAAAGTGATCACTTTTCATTCTCAGAAAGTTTTAAAAGTCTGTAAAACATAAGAAAAGAGACACCAAACTCTGGCACTCTTAAGAAAAAAGGGATAAAATTCCTATCTTTGTAGAATATAAGTTAAAAAAAATTAGCTCTTGCCAGAACTTATATGCAAAGGGCGATGGTTTCTATAGGTGTTAGACAATTAGAGTCTGAACTGGAGATCACCTTAGTGCCTCCTCCTCTAGTAATCCCTCATGTCACCAAAGGGGCAGCTTCTAAAGAAATATATAAAAGGTCCAGCAGCTGGAAGCCTTTCAAGATAAAAGATGTAAAGGAACAGAGAAAATCCCAGTGTGAAATGTTTGATTATAAATACACACGTCAAGGCACTGATATACTTACAAGCTTTTTAACTCTAATTCCCTCCGATGGGCAGATTCCACCAGATCTCAGTTTTGTCCGTCTCTGCCGTATCATAGCACCAAATCTAATAAGTGTTGTATTGTATTTGTGCAGAGCCTTCAAAAACAGATAGTGGAGACTTTTATTTGAGCTGGATGCTAGAAAAAATACAAGTATCAATCAGCACAGGGCACAGGGATAATTTAGCGACAGTGTTGAGCTTGAAAGGCAAGGAAAAAAATGTGGTAAAACCCAAAATGGTAACTACATTTTGGGCAAAAGTTATGGAAAGTTTTGGGCTCAGCATCTATTATGCTATTGACCAATTGTTACATTTGGGTTTTATTACATTTTTTAAAATCACATTTCGGGTCATTGTTCCACTACTTTAATAAGTACCAGACTTAAGCAAGATTGCCGACACACACATGGCCCGCCTATGCCATTGTGTAGCGACTGTACGAGGCACAGTCTAATCAGAGGCAGAGAAATAGAGAACACAGCAACAACTTAAGTTACTTTTTTAGCTTCTGTTCAGTCGTTTTGAGCCGCTACAGCCCTTTAACACACCTGCCATTTCTTAAAATAATTGTCCAGAGGAGGTGATGATAGCATAGAGAAGTGTTTTGTGCCTGAGCATGTTTCACTAGCGGTCACACAGGCCAAGTGAGCTGGACTTTAGGGTTGAAGCGTGCTTGGAAACAGCACGGATGGTCAGTGTGTCCTTGCGCTCAGCCAGTAGGTGTTGACAAATGAAAAGAGGGAGCCAAGCAGCAGAAAAGCTGAGAGAGATGGGACACATATCTAGTGAAAGGCTGCATAGGAAAATATTCTCCATCCATTAACGTTAAACAATCAACTAGCTAGATTTTCTCACACCCTCCACCATTTTTCTGTCTTTTCAAAGAAGCTGTCCTCTTCCTTGTTTCCTCATTCTATAAAAATATCACAGATTGCCTTGCATCTCTTTCCTGCCGCTTTAATAAAATAATATAATTCTTGGCAACCGTTATATCAGCCTGGAATGTATCTCGGCCTAATAGACTCAAAGCTCGCTAGAGTGTGAGTGAAATCACACCCACCATTATGGCAGCAGCTAACTTTGGCCGTTTAGCATTGAGATGTAAATGCAGCTTTTCCCCACTTAAGCTGAGTACCAGCAGCCCCCAGTCAAGTGCTTTTTTTATTGTGGTCTGAGACGAAGGTTACACCCACTGTATTATCCTCTTTGTCAAGGAGTCCAGCATTGTTTACACAGTTCAGGCTGTAGTGAAAGTGGAGAAATATGGCTCATAAATACTGCAGAGTGAGGTGGATTCAAGAGCGGCCTGCTACTTAAGCGACTGCAGCAGATGAAACACTTAATTCCCTTTCCTCATTGTGGAATCGTCAAAACAATTACAGGGTAGTTTGGTTTTTATTACGGAGAAAATCACTCATTAGACGAATAATTAGAAACATAAACAAGGCTTCCCTGTGTTTGTGAACTTAATCTAACATGGTGAGATGATTCAACTAAAGCAAAGTTGCCTCATTCATTCAGCTGTTTTCAGTCTTGATTCGTTTTAGACACATCCAGTGTTTTACTTGATGCTCCTTTGCTCTTTTCAATTGGAGTGGATTGTTAAAAATGACATGAGTAAATATGAAGAGCATGCATGAATCTTCAAGAAATGTGACAGGGCTTTTAGACTGTCATGTATTGAACGTTGATAAAAAAAATTAAAGAGGGGGTATGATGCTATTTTGGAGGGCTTTATGAAATTCTGCTGGTACACCCACATTAGCTTCATATGCTTTACAGCTCCAAAAATATTCCCTTTTGTTCTCACAAAATGTTTTGAAGCACCTTCATTTCAGCCTCCATCTAAAAGGCTTGATTTTAGCTGCTGTCCCTTTAAGGCCTGCTGCTCAACAAACCCCCTTCCCTGTGATTGGTCAGCCCTCCTGATGCAGAGATGGACAGACCTTAGTTCTTCAGGCATGTCCCCCTAACATGTCATGTACAGGTTTGGAGATCCTGATCTGATGATGTCATCATTGGAGCAATGAAGATTCTATGAAGGCCTCACGAAGATCTCATGCTATTTTTGAGCAGTTTACAGATGAATGGAAGGGATTTCTGCAACATTAAGATATGTCGTGCTTCCAGAAATTTGCACACATGTAGCTTGGACGTCAGGCATTGTTACTTTAAATCCCTGTGTAAATATGGGAAAGCAAAATACCCCCTCTTTAAAATGAAAACAGCTGCTGTCTCCTAGATTAAAATGTCTCTCAGCAATGATTGTGAGGTTTTATTGTGAATGCTTGCGAGGCCAGGAGAAAGCCTCAGGTCCGTTGGCCTGTGTTCAGATTCAAAGGTAAGCCGTTGAATCCAGCAGGACAGGTGCAGCTCTGATTCAGCCAAGGCCTCCTCTGAGAGTTTTTTTTTCTTCTGAAACACAATCATTCCCTTGTTTGTGGGAGCCATGTGTCTGTTTTTCTTCATTTCATAAGGGAGGTGAACCACAGTTTGCTGGATCCAGTTTAAACAGCATCTGTCTGCTGCAGACGTGTTTTTTTACTCGCGCCGCACCGACTGACTGCACATACATGTTCACTGAATTACTCTTGTGGTTAAAGACTCTGTCTCCGCTTTTTATTAGATTTCTTGAGAACAACTCCTTCTTCCTCCGCTCTTCACCATCCTTTGCTTTTCCCCTCCACTGCCTCAGAGAGCGGCCGATAGAGCTAATGTGTTTGGCCCTGGGTTAGAGGAGGGCGAGCAGCCAGTGAATGAAAGGAGCAGAGATAAACTGATCACCTGACTCAGAGAGAAACAAAGCA